>VZDJ01000041.1:5355955-5605984 GCA_008694505.1 Cyanoderma ruficeps
AAAGGGGTCCTGAGGTGGTGAGAAGGGTCCAGCCTTCCTCCCGTAATCGGATGAAGCAAGACACTGTGCTGGTTTAAAGTCCCAGCTTTATCCAGGTGAGAATGGCTGGCTCCTCCCACGGGGTGGAGCATCACACAATAGGTACGCTAGGATGTAGGTATGTGTTGGGAAGGGGACACGGCTAGAGAAGACTGTTAATGGCCCATTAAAGATAAGAACAATGCTCTACCTGATACTGACCGTTGGCCCATTATCAAAAGGCACCCGCCCCCAACTGTTTTCAGCAGATGAAATTGAATAGACTATAACCCAGGACAAATCCCAGGAGTCTCATCCATCTGGTTTGTGTATGGGACTTAGTGTGATTGCAGTATAAATAAAAAAATCTTCAGGCCACAGTTTATATGAAGAAAAAGGAAGAAATTTCTTTTTTACTTGCCAAAGGACAAATACTTGTCTGTTTCTGCTAAACCTTTCCCTAACACTTCCATCTAAAAGAGAAGCAGGCTCCAATATGGTAGACATTTGATCTGTTGACCAGTCGTGGTCTATTAGGGTATGGAATTGCAAATATGTCCTTTTTTTAAGTCCTGCTACTAGGTGGCTCAGTGGCTCTATGCAAGTTATCTAACTTCCACAAACTTACATGCACACTCATGCATACTATGGCAAATGTCTGCAGCTGGCTGGTTTAAACATGGGCTGGAAGTGAATTTGGGGAAACTGTTTTGTGCTTGTCTGCTAGTGACTTACAGAAAAAGAAAAGGAATTGAGTTCCTTAACTACTCCATTCCTGTGTTGCTGTATTTGTAAAGTTGCTGTTGTATTTAGCATTTACCTGCTTTTGCAAACTATTATGAGGCATCTGCAAGTTAATCTGCTTCTGTACAGAGTGCTCTCTTGCTATGAGCTGAACAGCTAAAACATGACTGTTGTCACCAGCCTGGCAAATACAAAAGCAATATGAGAGATTTTTCCTCTCCTGTTTCTTGACTGCATAAGATAGGAGTTTTCATTGTCCTAATTTTTTAAAATAATGTATTTTTCATATATATTTGCTTAATCTATATCAAGCAAACCCTTGGGATCTCTCTGGCAGGGGCTATTAATCTTATAGAAGGAAAATGAGTTTTACCCCTACTTTTTATTGTAGGGATAGGACAGCACATGACACTTAGTTTAACTCCATAGTGGAGGCACCTGAGAGTGTGTAATTACCTTCCTTCCCTTGCTGGGGGAGCCTCCAGTGATATGTGCAGGGTGGAAGGTTTTTGTAGGTGCTCCACCTTGTTTTGCCTCAGGCCCTTCTAAGAGTTTTTCTAGCCCCAGGAAAAGAGCCTGTTTGCTGTTTTACACCAATAGAAGGTGAAGTGCTCTGATATCTGCTTAATCTTAATCTTTGTAGCCATGTAAGGCAAAGAAGACTTCATTTTACAAATGTGAAAATGGACAAGGATTTGGAAAAGGCCTCGAGGTGTATCTGTGCTGGATATGGAGCTAAGTTACTTCTGTCAGATGTATTCTCCCGGGTTATATATTTACAGCACTCCTGTCTGACAGAATACACAAAAAGGTAAAATTTCTTCTAACATCAATACTTTTAGTAAGTTGACAGGAATGGAATCCATTCTCACCATCTTGGAAGAGATGCCGTATTTTAACTACATAGCTCTGGCACACCTGGTTTGTTTTTTTTTTTGCTTCTTAGATAACTTTTTCCTTCTTAAGTTTTTCCAGGGAAATTCTAATGCTTGCTCTGAAGAGAGGTTAATATTTTTCTACTTTGTTTGACTGCTAGAAACTCCATATTGTGCTGCAATCTCATAGGCAGCTGGAATGTTGACTACTGTGCTGGCTAGTTAATTAGGCTGTTGTGGTAAGGGTTCAGGAGGGAGCATGTATTTCTGTAGAGGTATTCCTAAGATATGGGTACAGTCATTAGCTGCTTAATCTTAGTCCCAACTGCAGGGAAGTGAGTTAGAAGCGCTGTTAACATTTAGCATTGTAACAATACCTTATTTCACTGCCTGACTTATAAATAGCCAACATGTTAAAACTTACCAGAAACCCATCTTTCCTGCAGAAACAAATGGAAAACACTGACAGTACAGACTTCCAAAATGATGACATTAGAAAATGTGTCATTAAACTGGAGAAGAACCTCCCAAACACTGATTTGTAATTACAAATGCTTTCTTCGGCAATATGCCATATCTCACTGCCTCAGAACCGAAGCTCTGGGCTTGGCAAAGATTCTGCTGATTGAAATCTAGAGTGAATCAAACGCAAAGAAGTCATTCTTGGGTTATCCATGGCCCACCAGATTTTTTACTGGCTTGACAGACTGTTCAAATTAAACTGATACTTTGCTCTCTGTATAGACAAAACTGGAGGTTTCAGCCAAGGTTTACAACTCTCACATGCAGTGAGCTGAAACAAAATGTAAACTCTGAGTCAACAAATAACGTTATGGGTTTTGAGCAAAGGAGGCATGTTGCCACAATTGCCTTATTATTGTGTGTCACTAAACTTCACCAGTGCCTACAAAAAGTTGCTCGAGCATGACTTAAAAGTGGCTCCGCTGGGCAACCTGTGCTTTCAGTGTCATTTGGGCATAAGTGCACACAGGCTCCTTGCCTGCCTCCCTACTTGACACAGGCATGCACAGCTTTTATCCCCCACGGCACAGTTTTAAATTGTTTCCAGTACTGATCTTCCTTGGTGACTCTGCAGTGGGTGGGTTTGATCTACAATGTTGGATGGAATGCCCATGTCAGCAAGGTGCTGGGTGGAGTCACTCACTGGCGGATGTTTCTGCAGGGAGGGCACAGTCCTCAGCCATGCTGGTAAAGCTAAGACAGTAGCCTTGGTCACAAAGCAGACATAAAGAGCTAAGATGCAGTGAATACAGTAGCAATTCTTTTTATCAATTTTCCTTTTATCAAAGGAAGCAAAAGCTGCTGTAATGAAAAGAGTACTGTAGCTACATATATAGCTGCATGCATAAGCTTTATAAAACATTCAGATAAGAGGAAACAGGTTAGAGACTGCTGTCTGCCGAAGTTCTGCGCTAATTTTGTAAAGTAATTTATTTTGTACTTATGGATTACTTTGCAAATGAAACAACTGCAATGAATGTTTTGGTGTGTAATACAAATAGGACTGTGGTATGAAGTTGATATAAGACTGAAGAAGTCTTATATCTACAGGCTTGTAAGCTACGGACCATAAATACAATATGTCCTGTAGTAGAGGTCAGCTATTTTATGCATACTGAATAACACTAACCAATCCTAAAACATGAGGAAACATCCAATTCAGATGATTTACCCCATCAGATGTCGTCATCTCTTAGGTCAGGTCCTTTTGATAATGTTACAAGAACAAATCTATTTTTACCCATCTCTTTTCAAATATTATTCACTAGCTCTGCAAGTGCTTTGGTCCAAAGCCTGAATGAACAGGTGTAAGAACATTATCTGACCAAATCTGAACTCATGTATTTTATATATTGTACATGCTCACACTTTTATTTATAAAATGAGTTAGCTGTCTCTGGAATTTTACTTGCACTGTTTCTGTCTTGTCTGTGGAAGTCTGAAATGAAAGAAAGCAGCACCAGTAACTTCCAAGGTTTCATGAAGACAAGCAAGTAAAAACAAAGTGAAAGATGAGAGGTTCTTTCCTCTTAGCTGATGTGGTAAGCTAAACACTAAGTTTATTTTAGTCTTTTAATCTTCAGGAGTAAACTAAACCAGTCACAACTGTTTGGTTTTGTCTGTGTTGCTTTTTCTTTTAATTTAAAGTTTTTGCCTACCAAAACTACAGAGAAATATAACAGCACTTTTAAATTGTCTGTAATGCATATTTTTTTCAAGAAAGAACATAGGATACAAGCAGAATGTTCAAGTTTTTAAGGACACTGTGGGGGGGGGGGGGGATGTGTCTGTTTAGTTTTCAGGAAAGATTTTGGAAGGAAGTACTTAAAACATTATAATTACGCATTCTATAAAGATCTTTGCACTTCATCTATGAATTTAATTTAATGAAAACCTGGGAATTTCATGTCTGTAGACACACCTTTTCTTTCTTGCACAGCTCAGGGTGCCTAAAGCTACTAACAATTATTCTAAGGTTCATTGGTAAAATAAAAAGAAATAACATATAGACAAAATGCAAACCCAAGAAACATTTTGGAAATGTCAGATCATGTAACTTTTAGACATGCTGAGGTCAAATGACTGAATGTGTGCTTTTCAACCAGGATTTGATAGCAGCAGTATGACATTGACAAGCAAGCTCTATTCCTTGTTTGGAGGTGGCTCATAGCTACTGTGTGCATAAGCGTGGGACTTTTAGCAAGCATTTTTAGCAAAGTCTGTTAAAGTTGGAGTTGACCACCCTTCCTATTTAACCAGGGTCAGTATTTTTTACTGAAACAAAGTTAAAGCTAATGGAGCTAATTTATTCAAGCCAATAATCTAAATGAAAGCACTTAACCTGTATATAAGTACAATTCCAGGAGAGGCAGATGTGTGTTGTTAAGTCTCCACAGCATGTCCTAGCATGGCATTGTGTACCAGTTGCTCATAACTTTGAGAAGCTTTAACAGTTTTGGCTGCACTTTTGCATTGCTGATGGAAAACTTGAGGTGGAAAACTGGCAAATAGCAGCCAAGTGATTGAGTCATTTCTGAAAAGAAAGCTAAGGGAAGAATATGTTGCTTTATTCCATAAAAAATATTCTTGGAAGTTGTCTTTATTGTGTTGTAGTGTGGCCTAGGAATGGGGGAAAATGAGAGAAGGAATGGGAGGCAGCTTGATGACAGAGGGGAGGGAGTCATGGAGATGGTGCAGGAACGGGGAGAGAATAAAGAGGGAAGCAGTCTGGAGAGAAAAATGACTGAGATGATTATAAGCTGGGAATTCAGCAGGCAAAAAGGAGGACAGGTGGCCACAGGGATGTAGAAGAGAGTTCACATGTTGAAGTAAAGGATGGAAGCTGCTTGAGAGAAACCCTGAGAGAAAGGGAGATTGTGCAGGGTCATTGAAAAGAAAGCAGGAATGAAGTAACTTGTACACATATGAGCAAGAAATTGGGAGGATATCCCATCTGGGAGTTGTTGGGAGAGCAGTGACTTTGGAGGGAAGGAAAAGGAAGAGAGCAGGGAGTGGCTTAGCAGTGGGACTGATATAAGAGGCTTGCTGGAGAAAGAGGAGCTGCTGTTACGGAAAGCCTTATGCATGCATAGGACAGATAGGAAGTGCTGGGCATTGTCAACAAAATCCAAAAAGAGTGGGTGGGATTTCTACCTGTCAGAACACATTATTCTTCCTGCTATCCCTGAATTACCTTTCCTATCAGCCACTAATGGTAGTAACTGTCACCTGAAAAAGCAAGTGTCCTGCAACCTCTTCTGCTGGTTTACTGGCAGGAAGGCAGCTTATCTGGCTCAGAGGCCTGTGCTTTGGGTCCAGGAGCCTTGGCTCATGGATTGTGGTAGATACTTGTAACAGGCACGCAGGAGTTGTAGAGATATAGTTCTGTTCTGTTCAGGATTTGATTTTAGAAGAGTCTAGGAAATTATACACAAAGACTGTAAAATCAAATGCCTCAAAGTTACTTAGGAAAAAGTCTGCTCTGAAATCAGAGAGGATGATTTCCTAGTGCACTTTCTTTTCTTGTGTCTCCGTACTGAAATTATTCCATAATACTCCCATGACATGATGGAGCTTTTGTATCCTCCCTTTGTTATCTGCACTAATTTATGACTGATGTGCCCGGAAGCTGATATTTCAGAGTACTCAGTGTTTGGTACTGCTGATACTCAAAGTAAAGCATCCTTATAAATCAACTACAAGCTGACTCTAGCTCTGCTTCAAATTACAACCCACAATCTTGAGCCACATATGGGAAGACAAGAAACATGCAGTTCCTAAAAAACAGTGAAAAATGTGATTTAAATGGCCTGGCTGGCACTGCAGATGAACTCCATGGCAATAAGCCACATTCATTTACATTCATTGTGACACCTTCTGTTTTCTTCAAGTTTGCCTTTTATCACTTGCCAATTTTTGCAACAAATGATAATGGGGGTAGAAAGAGTGTCCAGAAAGTGTAGCCTTCATCACTACATTGTCTGGATTTTGTCCCAGAGGAAAGTCATGTAGTAAACTGAGTAAGGCAAGGGCCCCAAAAACCTGTTATGTAATAATGTATTTTAAGAACTTAACGCAGTGTACAGATAATCCTAAACTCAACATCATGTCATAAACTCAGGTGCTTTTGGAGGTTGGCAGGCACTTAGAAAAACAGGCTTAAAGTTAGGGCTTCAGAGCTTTGTGAACACCAGGCCATGTCCTATGATGTGTCCTTTGCTGATACTGCTACAGGAGGATTGGAATAAAAATAATTAAATGAGTCTACTTTTATTTTGCAAGTGCATTTTTAAATGTAAATATACTCAGAGAAATCTCTTTACCTGAGACCAGAGTCTTCTATATTTCTGTTATTCTTATGTTAAATCTGTTCAACTTACCTAGCCTAATGACTACTGCCTCTGCTTCCTATCCAGCAAATTCAACCTGCACCATACAAAATTAAACAATAATAAGACCATTTCAAGCTGGGTTTTATGAGCGGACAAGTGCTGGTACAGCAGGCATGTTTATGTATTTGCTCCCACATTCCTCTGGGAACCTGGATTGTCCAGATGCTATTGTTATCTGTGACTCTTTTGACCTGGCGTAGGCCATGTGGCTGGGTTGGTGCATAAATAGGATGGCAGTTCTGCTCAGCACCTGAAGAAAGCCTACTTTTCCTTAGCACACTCCCAAGTCTCACTCAGTGGGCAACATACTCCTGCCTGTGGCAAGGTAGCTGTTGTTGTAACTTGATGCAGTGGGAGGATTTTCCATCTCTCCTAGCCTGTTCTTGTGGAGGTTAGGTACAGCCTGGCTGCTGTCAGGAGCTGTGGGTCCTGTGGTCAGAGGTGTGGCAGTTGGCCTGTTAGTGTAGACAGAAGACTGGAAATAAATTTTCTCCCCTATTGCTGATTCATGTCTGCCATTCCACTGAATACTACATTTTATGAATGTCAGTCAAGCTATGAAATAACCCCTGAACACTCTGGAAGCAGACAAGTAGAGTAATCAGATATGCATGCCTGAGCCACTGCATGCATAGAGTCACTTCAGTACCTATAATTGTACTTTAGGAGGGGAACACCTGAGGGAAAGTCAGTAAGAAATTACAGTTGTGTAGATGAATGTCAGGTTTTCTTTTTAAATATGCAACACATTCAAAGCAAAGAGGTGCTGAATTGTTATATTAGAATGTCCAACACACTCTGCTCAGGGTAGATGGGTATGGAAATTTTTTTTCAGTAGTTAATTGGTAAAAGTTTTGTATTTTTAAAGGAGAGGGAAGGGATTCAAATGTAAAAGGGAATTATTTTAAAGGGGCAGATCAGAAATGGGGAACTGAACCACAGGACTGAGAGGTCCCAGGAGAGGAGTAGGAGTGAGTGTGGAATATAGAAACCTCAACAGGGAGAACAAGGGGAGAATTTATGGATTTATGGACACTCTGTCTTTTTTTCCTGAGTGGTTTTTCTGGTTAGTGTTTCTGAGCTGCCTTCCTCAGAGTCTCCAGCAATGGTTGATAAACCTCTTGGCATTTGTAACCCTCATGTTGAAAATTACTGGTTTGCATTAAGAGGATAAGTGTTTAACAGCAGCACATTGCTTTTGTGTGGAGAAACCTAATCCAGGTATCAAAACAGGTATCTTGGTCCCAAAGAAAAGACACTGGCCTTCACTTTTACCTCACCTGCTTGCAGGTACTGCATTTCAGAACAGTGTTTGGATACAACATTCATGAAGCATATAGATTAAAGCATATTCCCAAGGCATAGCTTTTCATCATGGCAATGTGAAAACTCATAGCCAGAAGTGCTTCAATAAAGCAATACCAAATGTAGAATTACCTCTGCCAGTGAAGTCTCTGCACTGGGAGAAATTTGATCTTTTGCCAAGAAGGTGCTTACTCTATAATTGTTTCCCAATCATTGAACTTTTGGGTGGGAATTCACCCTATTGATGTATTTTTATGCCAGACATCACTTTACATTTGTAAAAGACAAATGTATCCTTAGCAAGTCTGATTGCTTTTTTATTGCTCTTCTGGCCACTGCTGTGATCCCTCTGTTCCATGGTTCAAGAAAGAACTTTCCCTTAAGAAAGACCATGAACAATGATTACACTTCAGAAACGCAGGTAAGCGAATAAACAAGTACGCAGTGGACGACAATGATACTTTTTTCTTTAGCTATTATGTTTTTCTTAACTGGCAATTTTATTCTATTCTGATTTTATAAACAGCTTGTAGTAATGAACAGAGGCTTAGGATGTCCCATGAGCATTCTGCCTGTGTGAAGAATGTTCACTATCAGTCAAATGGTCAAAAATAAAAGGAAACCTTGTACTGATCCTCATGGATGGTACATGGTGTGTTTGTAGGAGCAGCACTGTATTTGCCATAACCAGAATTGCTCTGAGGGAGCCGTGCCTGTGCTTTCAGCCTGGGCAGTCACATGGCTTCTGATAACTGTGTGATAAAGAAAGGTGTGTTCCTGCCCCTGTTGGAAAGTGGCTGTATATATATGTCACATTCTCAAAATCTACCTGCCCTGTCACCTAGCTGCCACATGAGCAGGTACATGTGGAATGAGTCACGGCTGAAGGCTGTGTGTGTGTCCTGTTATGGGCCATGCGGGTTTGCTCTGTCCTGTGACCACTGCACAATGTGTCCCATGGCCAGAGGTCACACAGCTGTCCTGGAGGATGTGCCTCCACAGTCCCACTGTGCACTTTTCTTGTGGTGTGGTTCTCCTTTAGGCTGCAGACGAGGTGAAGGCACACAGTGGAAAGTCTGCGACACCTTTAGAAGAAATGGTTCATTCAGGCTGCCCAAATGATCGCCTGATTTGTGGCTTGCTGCCTCTCTGTGCTTCAGGGACACTGTGTGAGATGGTGTTAAGACTAAGCTGTGGCCTGGATGAACTGCTTGGCATGCTGTATTCAGCTCATGAGCTCACCACCCCTGCACTAAAAACACTCTGACTCACTAGCTAGAATTCCATCCATTAGTGTAATTAAAAAGTAAAAAGAAATAAAGCAAGGTAATGAGACTTCTTTAACAATCTCCATGGATATCTCTAAACCAGAAATATAGAAATAATTTCATTCTAGGATAAGTGGACTTTATTTAATTGAAGCTTCAGAAGTGACTGTGTTTCGAAAACTTAACAAGCTGGGTTTAACTAAACTCCAAATTCCAAAACAAAGGTCATGACTTGTTATCAAGCACGTAGTCTCAACATTTTTTCTCATGTTGGGAGTGCAAACAGATGTTTTGAAGGAGTAACACATTCAATTTGTTTTGTAAACTAGAAACTAAAAAGGGAATGCCTGTCTGGTTTTGCCTTGTGTCTTCTGAGGAAGGAAGGCAGGCCAGCAAAGGCATATGTTCAGATTTTCCTGAAAGGTGGACCAACCGTGAGCAGGAAAACCAAACTATATCTATTACTTCCCTAGTCCCTGTCTTCTCCTTTTACCCGGGATTTTGTTTGGATACATAAGAAGCCTGCTTTTTATTGATCTAAATCCCAAATGTCACCTTGTTCTTATGCAAAAAGGCTACAAGTGTATCAAAACCTGAAAAGCATACAGTGTATGCTGATGTGTAGGTGCTGGACTCTCCTGATTTGATCTGAATCATGTTGGAAAATAATGTATTAGAAACAGGGAATGATGTATTTAATAAGTACACTTCACCATGAAACCCTATCAACTGACAGATTCGCCTGGGAAACGGAGTAACACCCAGAGTCAGGCATTGGCTGGGAACTAGCACGGTGCCTGATTGATAGGAGGTTCTGACAAAGCTTCAGGCTGGTGATATCCCTTCCCCCTAACTGTGGGTCCATCCAGAGGCTGAGGGTGGCTGAGCTCTGGACCCTGCCTACTGTAACAGTAACTATAGTAGGGATAAAGTGCTTGAAATCATGCAACTGCCTGCTTAAATGTAATTAACCCTAGGAATGATTGGATGGGTTTACATGAAATAAAAATATCAAGAAACTTTGTATACAAAATTCCCTTTTTTATTTTATTGTAAACAGCATACCTCTCGGGACTTCAAATTCTGCTTGGGTGGAAAGGCCGAAAGGCTAAGTGCCTTTTCTTAGGCTGTCCATTATTAGTTACTGGAATGGAAAGCCTTGGGGTGGGGATCTGCTGGCATGCTGATTTTCAGTCTCCTGCTCCTGGCTGCATGACTCTGCTTCTTCCCTTATGTGACTTAGCTGCTGTATGCTGATTCAGCTCACTGAAGCAGCAGAGAAAAATATGCTCTTCTATTACATTCTTTAGATTAGCTTTCTGCCTCTTCAGTAAGACAAATTAGTTCATTGAAAAGCAGAGCAAGACAAGAAAATGGACCAGATGACTGAAAATTGTATGAGACAGTTTGGATGCCCCTCTTCTGATTGCTGAAAGACATTAGATATACTCAGTTTGCCTTGTTTTGGGAATTGCCCTGTAAGTAATACCTGTATGTTGATGTGGAGAAGGTGTTTTTCATTGATTCTTCTGAAAACAGCCGCATGCCTAACTGCAAATGTGACTGTTCCTTTAGACCTCTCTTTCTGTGAGGACTGTCCAGATTAGCAGAAATCCTTAGAGTACTGTATGGATGCAAAAGGGAATATGAGTTAAACAGGATTATTTTGACAAACGTGAACACAGAGCATGTACATCTCCCTAACTCTACAGCAAGATGGCTATCAGTGGTAACATTAAGAGGCAGAGAAACCTGGTAATTTGTCTGAACTTTCACAGAAGATGAGATAATAAGTAATTTATTTGTATTTCTGCTCATTTAAAGTAGCATGCAAGTATGGCCAAGAGCTAACAAGTTGAACTTTATCAATAATCTACTTCTCTAGCACAGATAGTTCTTCAACTTTTTCTGTGGAAGTGAGATACCCTACAGCCAATGACTGCAGTGAAGGCTGAGGTGACAGCCCTAAGCTGTGGAGTCATTTAGAGAAAAGCAGTGGAACTGGCTGTAACACTGACAACTTAATTTCCGCCCTCTGGAAAATATCACTGACTTCCCCTTGTGTCTTTGAGCCAGGAAGAAATACCCAGAACAATGAGATTAGAAACAGATGGATCTACTGTTATGTTAGGAGTTGGAAATCCTTCATTTTTTCAGCATTTTAGGAAGAGGAATCAAAACATTTTTCAAGTTCTTTGCACGTTCAGTGTTGCATTGCTATGTACAGTTGATGCACATAAGCCTTTCCCAAATACTGTAGACATTAACAGCATCTCTCCAGTAACTGAAAGAGGATACAACTTTATCAAGCATGTCAAGCATTTGTAGAAGCAGATCGTTTGAAAACACACTAGCTTCACCTCGCCAGGTGGCTAAGTTTGCTTGATTGTGTTGACAGGAGAGTAAAGCAGCGTGATGCACTACGTCATTTGTTCCAGTTACCACATGGGACTGGTTGGTACTGGCTGAGCAGACTAGGCTGTTCCTGTACCTTTTCTGTCACTGGCTTTTATCTTCCCTTCTTTACAAATAGTAGAAATGGCTCCCTTATACACTCCTTTCCACCTCTAACTCTGCTCTGAAATACTATGATCTTGCAATGACTACAAAGCATTGTAGCTCAAGCATTACTGTCTGTCAATAAAATCAGAAAACTGGAGAAGCAGGAGCATAACAGCAGGATGGTACATGCAGATGAGTCTTAGGTGTAACTCTGAGAGCTCCAAGGGAAAGAGGAGCACAGCAATCTGACGTAGGAGACACTGCTAATTGTAATGGAATTGCTGACAGTGGAAACAGCCTCTATGCTTAGGCAGTGTCATGGAGAAAAAGGTGTCAGGGAACAGGTAAATAGGCAAGGCAGGTGTGGCCACTTTCCTGTCTGCACCTCACTTACCTATTTTGGCCTGACTGTTACGTATGCAGGAGTCTGCATGACTTCCTTTACTGGAGTTGTCCAGGAAAGCAGTGGAGGGGCTCTGCTATTATCCACAATTCCCCAAGGCATGTTCAGAATATCCCCAAGGCATGTTCAGAATACGCACTTCCATTGCTTTTGGGGGGCCAAATCTTTTTTGCCATTGTGGGTACCAACTGGGCCCTTGTTCACCCTCTGTCTTTGCATAGTTCTTGAGTGCAAATAACAGTGTAGAACATTGCTGCTGAGGCTGTGGGCTCAGGGAGAGGTTAAGGGAGAAGATGAACTGAAACAGCAGGGATTACCACATCAAAATAATCTCAAGAAGAACGGAGCAGCAAGTGTCAGTTAAGCTGATGGTAGAAGGATCCACACACCATGGAGGAGAAGGGGATGAGGGACAGAAAAATTGAGTGCTCATGCAAGGCAGTGGCTGTCAAAGTGAGTCCTGATATCCAAATCTTTTCCTAGGTCATTGTCGTTCTGGCTGACTGTCAGCAGGGAATGAAGTATTAATATTGTGACTTCTTTTCAGCTTCTGGTAATCTCATACCTTCTCTGTATTAATAGGGTTTGTGTGCATGATGTAGAAGACTGCTTAACAGCAAAGATCTTCCTTCATCTGCATTAGATTTTTACTGATAAAAGGTGATGATCTTTTTATGACGTCCCAGTCTTCCTCAGCATGTTGCTCACTGATGCTACAGAACTGCATCTTCTGCAGTAATTATTGGATTTGGCTTGATTCCTGTTTCTAGCCTTTTTTTAAAAATTATTATTTGATTGGTTTTCAGAACAGTTCCAGAAAGTTCCTGCAGGCTTGTCCTTGCACTGTCTGGGCACTCTGAATGCAGGGAGCTAAGGGTCACTGATAGTGGTGAGAATTAAACCCAATTATTTCTCTTGGGAGAAAGACAAAGCCAAGTAATATATGTGTGAGGGGAGGGTGATAATGAGAAGGAAGGAAAACAGTTTAAGTGGTGTGTGCTGACTTTGAATTGTAGGAAACATCTTGCATGGGTGGCATATGCATTTGATGAAATCTGTGCTTCCAAATGCTGTAACTACTTATGCATATCAACCCAGTGTAATCTTTTGTGGAGTTAATAGCAGTAAATGTTCAACTTAGATTTTCCAGATTGTCTGGAGGTTTAATTCTTTAAATCCCTTTGGATAGAGGTGAAGCAAGTGCATAGCTTGGACTGCGTGCTGTGACCTGGAACAGGATCTCGCTGGAATACACTAGCATGGGTGGCCTTCAGGAAGGAAGGCAGATGTTTATTGATATGAGGGGAGCGTGAGGGGGAATAGAGGGAAGTTTAAAAATTAACAGAAAATTAGCTCAGCTTTATCACTCCAAATAAGACCTTTCAGCTGTGACTGTCAGTAAGAAAATCAAGAGCAGACCTGCTGCAAACCATGTCAAAAACATACAAAGAGTAGTGATACTGGAGCATCCTAAAGTCTGAGCAAAACAAGTTTGCCTGGCCAAAACTGCAGTACACTTGTACCACTAATATGCATAAGGTGAATGTAGCACAGCATTGTGTAACCTGCCAGTGATGGTGAGTGCTTGGAGACACCTCTCAGCTGGGGCTGAGAGTTCTGGCAGTGAGGTGCCAGTTGGATACAGAACATCAAATCTTCATTGTTAAGTGCTGGCAGAAGCTAAAGGTGTGGAGAAGGAGGCTGATGAGGGCAAATCAGCACTAGGGAAGTTTTGCTCAGTGGAGAGTAACATTAATACATGAGAAACCAGAATACAGGCCCTGGGCAAGTTGGGCAGGACAGGACAGGCTGTCTAGAGCCCAACAAGCTCGCTCGCTGACACGGACTCCCTCAGAACCCTCTCTCCTCACAGCCTTTTGTTGTTGCATCTCGTATCTCCATTTCTTTATGAGGCATTTTGTGCTATGCACTGCCAGGTTTCTCCTGCTCCCTGACTCAGTGCAGGTTGCCAATCAGAGCATTATCTGCATGTGGGCTGTATTTGCTATGTTGGAGTTTCAGGGGGGAAAGTCCATGGATATGCATCTCCGAGTTAGGACTTCTGTGTGTTTCTTATTTTCCATGCACTCCATCCCATTTGCCAGCCTCCTGTGCCACAGGCCACCTTTTCCCCCCACTGCTGTCAACATCCTGCATTCTCTCTCCTACAGCCAGTGGCTCTGGGAGCTCCTCCAGCCCCTTTGGCTTCTCCAGCAGTGATGCTGTGCATCTTTCCCACTGTCACCTCCCTAAGTAGTCTCTCCTTTCTTTTCTCCCAACCTGCAATGTTAGTTGTCTCTCCAAGGATGGGCAAGAGTTGCAAAGCTGAGATAGCCAGACAGGGTGAGAGAAATAGGGGATATTAATGACTTCCTTGAAGAACCCTGGAAATTCATGGTGACATGGGAGGGGTTGGAAAAAACAAACTTGTCAGTGGATGTAGCCTCTGTTTTCTTTTTTCCTTTTCAAGTTTTCAGCCAGTAAGAATGAAATCTTCCTCTAAAATCTGAGGATGGATCAGAAGTGGTATTGCAGCTTCACATATAAGACAGTAAGGCAATTTACTGTTGAGCAGAGTACTAGGTCATGCTTTCTTTGCCTAAGATGTTTTGAATTTTTTTTATGTAGCTGACAGATGCTCTTTACTTGCACTCAGCTCTTAAAACTGGCTACTTTCCATTTCACACAGAGCTATTATTAGCAGAAGCTTGGGAGCAGATCAAATTTGATACACCATGAAAAATTGTGCAAATCCTTATTTTTCTGTGTAGGAAAGCTGAGGCATAGAGAGGCTCAGTGCTAAAGGTTAAGCAGTGAATTGTGTACCAGAACTAAAATTAAACATGAATTTCTTATTTCAGGTTTCCTGCTTGCCTTTTAGTTCATACAGTTGTTTTCCAGTGCTGGTAACTCCAGTGAGGTGGTTTTGGCTGTTTAAATCTAAGGTGTATGTGTTTTCTGTCATTGCCTCAGCCTGTCATATTTACCAAAACTGAGTTACTTGGACTACTCACACAACCTGCAAAGGTTGACATAAGATTGGTGTGGTTGCAAATCTCATAGAAATTATGTCCTTGTGCACATGATTTTACAGGATGCTTTTTAGTAATTTGCAGGCTACAGCTTTTTTTTTCAATATATGATAAGCCTCTCAAACAAAAAGGTCTTCTGCAGCTAAGTGCATTACAAGGAATCCATGTTCTTAGCAGAAAAGAGACACTATCCAAAGCAATTATACTGGAAGCTAGGAGAATTAAGACTTAGAGATAAAATAATTTATCATGTAAATCAAACCTACTGGAAATGCATGTACAGGTTGTATCCCTAGATAGAAAATGTACTTCAGTCAGCTGAAATGTTGACAAATATAATCATTGTGATGAAGTTTCTTTTGCACAGTTTGTCCTTGATTTCAAATAGTTTAATCTAAATTTTCCTTTCTGGAATGGAACTTTCATATAGTGTCTGTGCTACTGTTTGCAATCAAGTCCTGCAGTTGTAATGTCAATCTTGATAATATCTCTCAATCTCAGATAACATTATCTGGGAGTTAGTAAGTCTGTATATAAGTGTCCTGTACTTAATTTTGCTGAATCTTCAGGACACTGTTTAGGCACGTATTTAAAACCCTCTAAAATACTGGTTAGACACCCCAGTCAATATGGTGTTATACACAGTTTTTTGGAATGTATGTTGGTTTCTTTATGAGGCATTTTGTGCTATGCACACACCCTGTACATCTAGTAAGAGACAACATCTAAGGAAAGCTTCCTTAATGCAATGAGAAAATTATCTGGTAGGTATTAAAGAAGCTCTGTTCTAGTTCAGAGAAATTAGATGTAAGAAATAAAACTTAGTTGTTTTTCACAAAAGAGGTTTGTACAATAAAATTTTCTAGTACATTAGGACAGAATTCAAGTGGTTGGTAATATAATGTATTTAGCAGAAGACCTTTGTGGATTAATTTATTTCTGAAAATCCACAGTTTTCTCATTACTGTAACTGCATAATTCCCATGTACAATTCTCAGTGCTGTCTCATGAGCACTTAAATCAGTTTTCAGTTCTCCAGGTATAAAGTGGTAGTGTGGTGTCTGAGCAATGAGACCACCATAATGTCCTTCAGAAAGTCAGCTTGGCTGTCAACTTGTGCTATAATTTTGATTCTACGAAAGAATGATTTTACAGAATGGAAAATTCAGATGTTGAAATCTCATTGACTTCCAGAAAAAAGTTGTGAACATTACTCTTCTGCTTCTTTACAAACCTGAGTGTGGAGTTCATGTACTTTTGCTTTCTTTCCTCCGTGCTCATATGATCTCTTTCTGGTGTTAATCAGAACAATTGTTCTCACATGGGCTGGTCCTGAAGGGTGGTGAGTTGTTAATGGTGTGGTTCATGTCATCTGCTCTAAACCATATACAGTATTCTGGGGTAACTGGGGATAAGTCCTCTGAAGTTGCTTTCCTGTTATCCTTTCTGTTTTATGAAATGGGCAGCCTCCTGAGCCTGTGCAAATAAACAGAATTGAAAAAGAAAAATACTTGTTTTGATGCCTGGATGTTGGTGATGTATGTACTAGTGTTTGTTTTTCTTTCCCTGGGCATGATGAAATGGTACATTGTAGCCACCTTATTTTTCTTGGCTTTACTCCTTAATTTCTCTTATGTGGATGCAAAATAATAAAAAAGAACTTGAGTCACATCATATGTGGGAGATTTTCATTTAAAACGTGTCTCAGTGCACAGATTGCACCACACAGTTGAAAAATAAGAATTACAACTAGTTTAGTTGTTTCGATATAAGGTTTATAGGAATCAGTCTTACACTGACTTTTCCTTGAGGTCCTACATACCTTTTTGTCTTCCTTTTCTTTCAGGCATTGTTTTCACTCCAGTTGCTTTTGTTGAACCAATATTCAGTTCAACATAGAAAGGGTTTGATCGGCACACTTGACAAGCAGCTGCTGAAGGAAGAGGGACTTCCTGGGTCAGCTTCAGTGTTGGATCTGAGATGTTGTATGATTTAGATCAGTGTTGGAGTACCTGTACTTGTGTGATTATGTCAGGCTTTCTTATCTTTCTGGTGTTTTAAGTGTCATTCTCTGTATTTCTTAAGTGTCTCTATCAACTTAATCCAGTGCTCCTGGCTTCCCATTTATGTCCATTCAGGGCTTCCTCCATTGTGCTGTCAGATCTATTTGGGCACTTGCACGCTTAGCAAGACTCAGAACAAATCCACCTGAAAATAACCATTTATTTTGCTGGGTTGCTTTACAGAGAGATCAGCTCTCTGATCAAGTTCATTGCTTGGTTGCTCGAACATCCTGGCTGGCAGAACAGAGGGGATCCAACATGGAGAAGTTGTTCACCCCATGTGAAACAGTGCTGTTGCCAGACAGGAAACCCATGTTACTGCTTGTATTATATATTCTGCATCTGATGGAGCAAAGACATATCTTGCTGTCCTTTACTCAGAGCATTCAGTCTTGCTCAAAGTTGGCTAAAGGGAAAAGAATCCTGGTTTCTGTTTTTAAGAATTATGTTTCACTTGCTCCCCTGAAGAACCCTGGGGACTTTTTCACAGTCCCCTTAAACGAAAGATGAAGTGATATCCAAGAAATTCAAACTTCCTGCATTTGCTTTTAGCAGAATCCAGCTACAGGTGATGATGAAGCAGCTGAGGTGCTGCGGGATATTGATGAATCTGCTTTGATGCAGTTTCTGAATTTTGTGGCAAGTGATATCATGCTAAATTACCATATTCTCCATTATTCCTTGGTTTCTCTTGTCCTGCTATATTTTTTTTTTTTCACATTAGGCAGAACTGAAGGCCTAATAGCCTTTTTACACTGAAGGTCATTTAAAGCTGTAGGCTTGCTTTCTCTCTGTTCCATAATCATTATTAGAACTGAAGAAGTGGGTAGATAAAGAGAATCATCCAACATCAGAATTATATTTAATCATTCTGGTCTGTGGATAAGAGTTTAAAGGTGTGATTAGAGTTTGAAATTACAGAAAGGGAAAAGGATAGAAGATGCATTTTTGTTGCTTACAATAAATGGAATAAGAAGATGGAAGATTGTCTCAAATTTGATTCCATTCATTGCTCATCAGATAAGGTAGGAGTATTTGACTTGATTTAAATAACATTTTTCCTTTTTTATTTGAAGTGAACATTTCTGAAACTAATATATCCAGCTGCACAAATTTTATGTGCAAATTTCTTTTCCCATGTGAGCCTGATCTCTGTGGAAAATGTAGACTTAAGATATGACAAGTAAAACTATCATCCTTGAAGTACAGTTTCTTCCAGGCATGAGATATGAGTCATGGTTGGACTCTGTAATCTCAGACGTCTTTTTTCAACTTAATGATTATATGGTACCAGAGGAGCATTATTTTTCATATATTGTACTTGACGTACAAAGCCTCCTGGATTTATTTTACTTGAACATTTTTAAACACCTCTGTGTTTTACTGACTAAGAAAAAAATATCTATACAGGTAACCCAGCTGTATATCTATTTGTAGTCCATTAATCGTGGCAATCATATGTAATTTTTAAACAGCTGATCTTTAGTGACTTCACAAGGACATGTACTTAACACTAGATACCTCTGCAGTTGCATCTGCTGCATCTGTTCATACTGTCATTGCACAAATGTGGGTCTCATGTTCTTGGAAGGGTTTGGCATTTTCACTGTGAGGATCCCATGCTCTGAGTTTCTCAATATAATGCACTGGTTTCTCAGAAAAACTGGAAAGGGAGAAAAGTGTTTCATGCACAAGCTGTCAGATGTAATTTTGTTTGTATTAACCGTGAAATGACACCTTATGTTTATGATTTATTTTTATAAGGAATAAGTGGACTTCAGTTTTTTGTTCCCTTTCAAATTACTAGAACTACTATGGGTTTATCCAGAAGTCTGAGTAAACATGCAGTTTTAAGAAAAATAGTGGCTGCCTAAGGTTATCTACACTGTTGAGAATGAATTTGAGGCAGTTATGGCTTTCTTTATATCATGGCAATGGATTACTTCATGTTCAATTTGTGGTTTTCTATACTCCCAGCTTTTGTTTTTCAGAATTTTTGCCCACTATGTATTTGTGCAATTAGTTCTCCTTGAGTGTAGTACTTTGAACTTACCATTTCTGAATTGCATCTTGTGTTTTTTCAAGGCCATTTTGAAGTCTGTTTATTGCCACCATGGTGCTTGCAACACTGCTCAGCTTGTTTTCATTTGAAAGGTGTTTTTGCTACATTAGCAGCCAAGAGAGTAATGGAAACAGAGTAAGATCCATGCACCTGTCTAACAGGAATTCTATGTAAGTACTCTTAATGTATGAAATTACTTAGAGGAAACTAGTGAAAATTACTCTTTGAATAGTTTTCCAACTTGGTCAGTATACAATATCTGTCCCTTGACAATAATCACATGTTTGATTTTGAACATGTTGTGTGAGACAGAGTCAAATAGCCTTATTAAAGCAATAACTGTGTCATCCTCCAAGGTATCTCCTGCTGCCACAGGCAATTTTACCTTCTAACCATCTTAAGAAAGAAATATTTCCTACGTGCTTGTTTATCAGTTCAGCAGGCTATCTATTGAAAATAGAAGTGTTGGCAGAAACAGGTTTTGCTAGAATGAACAGAATATAAGGATTTCTTCAAAGAAAGACATATTTTTGTTTTATGAAAAAAGGTTAGCGACCAGTCAAATAATTGGGGTAATAAAATTCTTCTGTACAACTTAGCCTGCCTTCAAGGCTGGTGGTGCTTTAAAATCCAGATCTCTCCTGCAATTACATACTTTGAACATTGAGGTTTCTAAGAAGAGAATACCGGTTGTTTCCTAAGAAACCGAAAGGAAGTTAGAGCTTTAATGAGTGTGCCTGGATTACACGATGTAACAGGGCAAAACTAAGTAACCATAAATTCCCTGCTTCAGAGGCATCTTGGAAGATCTTTGAATATAGCTCATAACAAGTGCCAGAATTTTATTTTTCCTGCTTTGTGAGTTGTTTTTAATTTCAGTTTATAGAAGTAGTAGATAGTTTGTCTGATTTCATGTAACTATGTAAGGAATAACTAACTTCAGTAAAAACCTACTAATTGAACTCAATATAACCTGCAATACAGATTAAACCATGTAAAGTCAGTGTCAACACATTTTCCTCAGTCACAGGACACATATCTACTATTTCTCTCCTTGAGTGAGTATGCTGATCTCTCTTTTGGTTTAGTTGCAGCAGTAAATGTCATTGTGAAAAGCTGTCCGTTGTAAACAAAGTCTCTTCATGATGACAAGCTGTTTCAGTTCCTACCTCAGCACAAATACTTTACCTCCTTATTTCCTTTTATTTACTTATTTTAACAGCTCTACGGGGTCATGCTGATAGATTCACAGTTAGCTCTTTGTGACTTTACTTTCCATGGGTAAAAAGACATTTTGAACATTTTCATTTGCTGTACATTTAGAGCATTAGATCCCTGTGTCTCTTTCCCTTCCACTGAAAATCCTTTGCCATAGAAGACCTTGATTTGATACTTCAGAAGTACAGGATCATGGGGTTGCTCTTACAAAACCCAGCAAGAATTGTTTCACAGAATAGTTTTGATTTCTGCAAAGCTTGTTTGACAGTAAAATTAGAGGTCACTTAAGGCTGTTGCTGTATTGGTGCAGCACAGTGATAGATCAGTTGCAATGCTTCCTTGGAGTAAGACTAATTTTTAGAACTCCAGTTAACTTGAATACAATAAAAACTATCAAAAGTCTTCAAAGCACAACCTGTGATGAAAGACAATGAGAGAAGGTTTATTTAGCTTGGAGAAGAAAAGACTGAGGGGAAATGTAATAGTCCTCAAACATGTGGAAAGTTACTTCAAAGAGGGAGAGCCTTTGCTTGTATAATTCTTCCTGGCTTTTGAACACAGTCTAGCTGTGTCACCATAGATTTAAATTATTTCTAGTGGTGCTATGAAGTTATTTGTAGTGTGTCTGTCCCTGAGCTAGTGGAACAATTGGAGATTGTGTTGATGTAGGAAAGTACTGCAGCTGTACCTATAAGGTGTATGTTCAGGTGCAAGTTCCCTGCTTGTCCAGCTTGTATTAGAACTCATTTGATGGCTTTCTATTGGAGAGATTGCAAAACTGCTGAAATTTTCCACAGCTGATCAGTAGTAATCTGCTTTATTCCTAAAATAAAGAATGAGGCAGCAGAGGGGGGACTGATAACCATTGCAAGAGCAATGTGAGGAAAATCTTGCTGTTGGGAGCTACCCTCTGATACTTTCTTTTTGTCAGGTTCCAGGAGGTAGACTCATATATTTCTGCTTTAGCCTGCTGGCCCTCATTCAGTGATCTAGCAGTTTTTATTGTGGCTAAAAATTCTGAGACAGTAGGTAAATTATAGAACACTGTAGGATTTGCACCCTGGATCTCTGTTTACTGCTGTTTCTCCTTATGAGCCCTGAGGGGTCCCAGAGTTAGCAGCCAAATAGCTACAATAGTATGTTCAAAGTTAGCAGGGCTGGATTTTTTTTTTGTTTGATTTTTTACATTTTTTTGTTGTTGGGTTTGTTTGTTTGTTTTTTTAATCATATATTTTTAAAAGGATATCTAAATGTTCTGAGGGAACTTCAGCATTTTTTGTTTTCCAACTCAGCATCCATTTCCAAAGTATCTGCACTCTGAAATCTGCAATCACCAATCACCATCATGTTGCCCATATATTTAACCCAGTAGGGCTTCTGACTGATTAGTCCTTTGGTAGATGTTCAGCATTATGCCAGTGTTTCAGATCTACAGGATTTAGGACAGGGGAAGTCTTCCCTTATTAGATATATTTACAGAATGAAGCAGTCAGCCTTGCTTGAAATCCCAAATAATTTTCATGCAGTGGAGAAGTTGTAATTCTCTATATATATTGTAGGCTATTTTTGGTGTTCAGACATCTGCCATAGATTCAGGTATGGTTTCCCAGCAAGCTTAAGACTACACTGCAGCTCAAATTAATGGCCCTGCCTGCAATATGTTGAGTTTTCATGTGGGTGATCCACTTGTTCTGAGTTAGCCCCTGGCTGGATGAGTGCTACAGGTGACAAGAAGGCAGGAACAGGCATGGAGGGAGGAGTCGATGCCACCTTTGGAAGACACAGTGCACAGCTTGTCACAGTGGCTGAGTGTGAAACTTCAGGTTCAGGACCAGACTTAGGTCAGACAGCAGGATCTTTGCCAGTACCACATGCTTTGACCAGTTTGTGCCTTGCACTGGCTGTGCTGTTTGTCCCATTTATCCAACACGTTGCGAATTGTTTCTTTCGTAAGATCATGGGAACTTGTCTCCCTCAGATTTTTCAAATTCTCATTACCTAGGCTGTATGAGTGAATGCCCTTACTTTCTTCTCTTTGCTTTCGGATTGACTTCTCTGTCAGCCTTGAAGAATTACGTTGTTTTCCAACAATGCATTCTCTTTCCCCTTTCTAATTCTCATGTACTGTGACATGCCATGTTGATTAAGGAGGTCTCAAATTGTCTTCTCTATCAGCATATTAGGAAACTTTTTCCTTGCTTTTGCATTTAGCAGTTCTTATCGAGAAAGAGCATTAAGTAAAAGACAAGAGTAGTGGATCATCTTCTCTAGTTTCATGCAAACTGTGTCCACTCATGGATGTTTTAAAAACATCCATGAGCTGTATTTTCTCATTGTCTCTGCTGACAGGAATCATCTTAATTACAAGTGACTCTGAGCAATAAAGTTCCACAGGCATCTATTGTCAGACTTGGCAATTGCATTAAAAAATCACCCAAAGTGGAAGTAACTGGAGGGAACATGAGAGGCGATTTATTTATTTGTGAGTTGCTACTTGAATCATTTTCTTATTGTGTATACAGTTGCAACAAGCAAGTTGCACTGCCTGTGCACAGCTAACGAGGACGGGTCTAGGGCCCACTGCACTCTAACTCCATTAACACATACATGAGCTAAGCCAGTTTTGGACAGAGTGAGTCCTGTGTCCCTGTCCCCAAGCACTGGCTCACACTCTTGAGTGTGTACTCGTGGCGTGAAATAGGTGAAAGATGCATCCCTTGAGAACTGACTTGAGAGAAAAAAAGGCAAAATCTATTTTTCATCTGCATAAGTTCCTCAGTTCTATTAATTGTAAAGCTGCAAAAAACATCTGTGTCTGCCAAAAGGAAATGGAGATATGGGGTGGATGAGAGAGTGGACCTATGAGATGAGGGACTACCTCTCCCAGAGGCAGAGCCAACTGATCCTAAAACAAGCATTTGTTGAGTGATGAATTTAGGCAAGTGATGGCAAGTCTGTTTAAGATGTCCTAAGCAACCTCTGGACACTAGCCCCATCTTTCAGGTAAGTTACTGTAATTCCTTTCAGCTGCTGCTTGTTCAGCTGTGAACTGATCCAGATGAAAAAAGCAGGGTTTAGATGGGGACTGGGGAGTTCAGTCAGTTTGAAATCTGTTTGTTCTGGGAGCTCCTAAATGTCTGCTCCCATGAAGAAGGGAACAGGACCAGACTGGTGGTGTTGGGAAGAAGATGAGAGTTGTTTTGGCTGACATTGGCACTAGAGAAAGGAATCAGCAAACTGAAGGAAACATGCAGTTGTTCATATGAGAAGGGCAGTTATTATTGTTATAAACACTGTTTTTCTTTTTTAACGATTGGCTTAAAATTCTGTCTCTTGAAATGAAAAGATTTCCCTTTTTCCAGTGTGAAAGCCAAGCATTCATTCATATGTTCTGTTTCATAACTCACATTTTCAGTCACTGGGTTTGTCTTCGCTATTTTTAATTTTCTTCTGTAGCTGCTGTGTTTCTCTTGACTCTCTCTACTTAGTCATATATGAGTCTATTTTTTCTATTTATTCTTTTTTTTTTTTCTACTTTGTTTAATTCACTGGAGCATATGATCTGTCCTGTTTCATCCTTGCAGTAGAATGATTGGATTCTCTTAGAGGGTGAAAAAAAACGCAGAAAAAAACCAGAAAAAAGCTATGATTTGGGATGTGAGGTTTATGCTATAGTATTTGGCTCTTTACATGCGTGAAATTCTCATTGCTAGTAATGGACATACCTTAATGTACATACCTCCATACATAGTGGAAGAAATAGACTGAAATAAAGGTCAGATAAAAAAATAGTGTCCTAATTACTGTTCTCAGTAAGTGTTTCTCTATAGCAGATAATGCAACTGGGCTTTTTTGTTTTTTTTCAGGAGGATGAACCACCTTTGCTTTCCAGGAGCCTTGGTGGTATTGATGTTGGCCGTAATGACTTGCCGTATGACCATTTGCCTTGCAATGGTAGAAGAGGAATTAGGGCTGAGACTTCCTGGTCTCCAGACCTTGATTTAAACTTCTCCATCTTTAAGCATATTTCTAGTCTTTGTCTTGGAGTTATCTTGCTTACCTATTGAGGCAGCTGGTTAAAATGACAGAATGTGAATGCTGGGAGTAATGGGGAATGTTTACTGTCCAATGGGATACAAGTGCCCCTATCAATGTACTTACACTTGTTAACCAGAAAGTGATTTTACTTTGAACATCCTCTATGGGGGATTGGTTTTCACATACTGCATAATTCTGGTCAGCTGAGCAGTTTCCTGTAACAGCAAAGAAGCCAAAATCAGCTTCCATTCCTCTGACACCATTCAATGTGGATCCATCATGTAACACACTCTTGCCTATCATGAGACCTATCCATGCAAAATAGATGTCGGGTGTAACCATATACTGCTTTGAGCTACAGAGAGTTGGTGTCACACTCTGAAGTCATCATTATTTTCAGAAGGCTTTACTTGTTCCATCTGCCTAACCTTTCAAAAATAGGCTGATATTAATAATGTTATAGTAGGCATTTTATGTTGAAATAAATTCCTACTATACTGGCATTTTTGTTCATCAAATAGAAGTCCACCATGAGGAGGAATAGAACACGGTGCACACTAACTTTAGAGAAGAGATTCTTAGTTTTAAATCATTCACCAAAATTGTATTTTTTTCTGTTTGAATGCTGAGTAGATCTAAAGAAAAGCCTGTCAAGTGATCAGTAATTGAATTCAAAATCTTCATCAAGAACAAGATTCCACCAAAAATGAAGGGAGTCTTCCTTCATTTTTCAGTCTTTATAATTGAGACTGAAGCAGAGTTATAAATTAGATTTTTCCTCTGATAGGAGCTATTCATGGTGGGGTTTTTTTGTGGTGACATGGCATTATCCCTGCTATTGATGTTTTTTTCATGCTCAGTTACTCAGACTTCTTGTGCTGCTGATTTTAATTTCACAAAGAGGTATGATGGCATAAGAAGTTGTCTCTGCTGGCACAATGAGAAATGTTTTATGAATGGCTTATGACAAAGATGCACTTTTATAGCAACTAGAGGGGCTGTGAAATTAACAACTGATCACATCACTTTTCAATTAGTTTGCACCATGACAGGAATATTACTGCTTGCCTTTGTTGATGAGGGAAGACTCAGCTTCCGGGAGAGATTCTACCATCAGGTCCTATCTTCATTACCTGCTAATTCTGTATTTAACCTGGGTTTTCCACTTCCACATGGGATGTAGTGTTGAATCTAAAGCAGCTCTCAGAGCCACACATGAAAGCACTGTCGTGAGCTGCTTTGGTGGCTTTCTATCAGCTGTTAGTGCCAGGTGTCATCACTGAAGCATGTACTCACACAGGGCAGTAATGACTCTTTTAACACCTGCCCACCAGCCTCTGGGCACTCACTCCAATACACTGCTTACCTGTGCTGACTCGCTCTTTGTACCGTTGGCCTGAAAAGGGACACGTAGAACCTTGGCATCTGGTGTCCCAACCTGCTTACAGTCTCCTAGTTTTAATTCATCTCTACATTTTAAGCACAGAAATCCAAAAATCTCCATTGAAATTGCTTGACTGCAGGAGCACATCAGATGCCTGATGTCAGTCTGAACAGAAGAGAGCAAAACCTGCTCTGTAGTAGTGAAGGAGGAGCACTGAGCATCAAGCTGCTGCTGTTTTACCAGAGGATTGGGGATTCTGAAGATCAGTGTAGAAGAGAGAAAAAGAGGCTGAGCAGATAGGCTGGAAATACAATGGTAAAAAATCCAGGGATGAAATGGAATTCTCTTGTCTTCCCTGGGTGCAAAGGTAAAGGTACCCATGTTGAACATGACATCTTAAATGACTAGTCCACTCAGGCAGCCAGCAATGGAGCACAGAGAAAGACAGTGGGAGGTAAGTGGCCTTCCCCGCCTTGGAAAAAACTCAGCTTTGATATACAAGATGTGTATCACACAAAGACTGTGAGCAGCACAGATTAGGATTTGATCTCTCTGGACAAAAAGATGGAGGCAGTTGTGTTTATTCCTGTTTCACAAGACAGTTTGAAACATAAAGTGGCTGCCAGATTCTGCACCTGAGATGGAGCATCCCTGGATGTATGGACAGATTGGAGAATGAGAGGCTGGAGAGCAGTGGCAGGGAAAGGGAGCTGGGGATCCTTAGTATGGCAAGTTGAACATGAGTCAGCAGTGCCCTGGCATCCAGGAGGGCCAACCCTGTCCTGGGGGCATCAGGCACAGCATGGCCAGCTGGGTGAGGGAGGGGATTGTCCCCTCTGCTCTGCACTGGGTCGGCCTCACCTCCAGTGCTTTTTGGGTGCCACAATATAAAACAGATATTAAGCTATTGGAGAGTGTTCAAAGGAGAGCCACAAGGATGGTGAAGGGCCTTCAGGGGAAGCCGTGTGAGAAGTGGCTGAGGACACTTGGTCTGTTCAGCCTGGAGGAGACTGAGGGGAGACCTCATCACTGTCTGCAACTTCCTCACAAGGGGAAGAGGAGGGGCAGACACTGATCTCATTTCTCTCATGGTCAGTAACAGGACTTGAGGAAAGAGCATAAAGCGGAGTCAGAGGAGGTTTAGTTTGGATATTAGAAAAAGGTTCTTCACCCAGAGGGTGGCTGGACTGGACACTGGAAAAGGCTCCCCAGGTAAGTGGTTACAGCACCAACCTGAGTTCACAGAGTGTTTGGACAACACTCTCAGGCACCTGGTGTGACTCTTGGGGATATCCTGTACAGGGCCGAGAGCTGGACTTCAGTGATCCTTGTAGGTCCCTTCCAGCTCAGGATATTCTATGATTGTATGGTCTTGAAAGTGCGCCCTCAGTGTTCTGTTTGGAAACTGCATTATTGCTCATTTGCCAGTGGTACTTCTGTTTTTTTAGTCCTTCATCCTGATCACATTGCTCAGAGTGTTTGGTTCAGTTATGAGCTGGCAGGGAAGGCAAGTAGAATTTTATTGTTGGGTAGATTTTCCATGAGACCACAGTTACAGCTCTCAGTTGGTAGAGAGTGGCTCTCAGTGGCTCTGCTGGGATTGTATATGCTACTTCTCTCAACTAATTTCTGGGTTTCCTTTTGCTTCATGCTTCAAAATAGCTTGCAAATGGAAAAAAATGAGGAAATCTAGCACTTCACAGCAGGTGAATTAGTTGGTGTTTTCAAAATAGGAAGCGTTTATATACAGACTTAAAACACTGTGTCCACTTCCTGATCAAATCTAAATTGCCAGGTGCCTGCATGCTTCCCTACCTGTTTAAATCACTTGCCTATTTGCACAGCCTGTAGGTCCTCACATATCAGGCTATTGCCTAGGTGACTTAATTTCTTTCTGGAGAGGAACAAGACTTTTTCACTTGCTTAGACATCCAGACAGGGATTCTATTGTAAGAAGGGCGTCTCTTGTGTCCCGCTGTAGTTTGCAGCCTCTGTCCTATCACTCAGCTCCTTCAGTTTAAGGTAGACAAAGATTTCAGTGGTACAAATGGAACCTCAGACATTTTAAATAACCTTTTTTTTTTCTCGATTTTAGTAGGTAAGGGTCAGATATCATAGTACAGTGCAGCAGATCCAAAGGTCACCATCACATGTAAAAGCCAGTTTCTTTCCTTTCTTCCTCTCTTCCTCTCTTCCTACTCTTCCTCCTGTCATCAACTGCACAATTCTCCCCTTTTCTTTCTTGGCAGTCCTCTTGCCCTTGGTAGGCCAGTTCATCTCACTGAACACACAAACCCTCTCATTCAACACAAGCAAGTAAATATTCGTCTGAGGATTTAGTGAGCCAGAGCAGCTCAAGCTGCCAAACCACTCAAGAGATGGAACAGGAATGCATACAAAGGAATGGTGGAGGAGGCAGCCCACTCCTTGTAGCAGCAAGATCTGGCTCTTAGATCTGGCCAGCTCCAAAGTGAAACCTTACCTGAATGGAGGCTTGCAGAAGTCTGAGAAGGGCACAGCATAGACACTGCTGCTATGTCTTCTACTAATTGACCTCCCCACCTCCTTTATTCCAGCAACTGTTTTGAATAATCAGAAGTTAATTTTAACTCCAAATTTCTTCTCTAAGGATAAGTGCCTCTAAGAATAATTCTCAGCAGACAGAAGATTAATGACAGAACGAGTAAACAACAGGAGCTGGTGGACCTCAAAAAGAACAAAGATGGCACTAATGTGTCTTCTAATCCCTAGGAGTGGATCCTTCTCTCTATTATATGTGCACATACTTTGACCAAGTCAGGCAGCTACTTTTTGAACCTCAAGGGTTTTCAGTGCACATGGGAAAACAGAGACTGTTTATTTTTGTATCATGCATGTAAGTATTGTATCTATATACAAGGCAGCAACCCAAGTGGCCCATGCCACAGCCCAAGCTTATGACTTTGTCCTACTTTCCAGCCTCCCTGAGTATATTAGAAAAATTTTGTTCCTTACCATCTTTGCTCGGGCAGCTGCATGGCTTGCTGGAGCTATGTACAGCATGGGCAGGCGTGAAGCGTGACAGACATGTTAACACTTGAGGGTGTGACTATACTGTGGAAGGGTAGGCTACTATGTGTGGATAACTCTGATTAATTACCTCTGGCATAGATAAAAAAGCTAAGACAAGGGTTTTTGTTTTGTGCCTCATGCACTGCACAGCACAGTACATGTGTGCTGTCCTGGTACATTATTTCTCTGCCTGACAATTAGTGCTGGGAGAATAAATCATTCGTGTAGCTACTATACTGTAAACTTACTGACTCTTCATGGTGAGCTACCAAAAGGATGAATACAGGCAAAGTCAACTTTCCATACAGAGGTATCTCTTCCAGTCTGGAAGTGGGGGAAGAAGTGCACAATTGGAAGGTGTTTGTATTAAAACGTGTCCCTGCCATGCTGCTGATGTCCTTGGTGTTTCTGTGAGCAGACAGATTGCAACACATTCATGTAACAAAACAAAAAGTGCTCATTTGAGTTAAAATCAGCCGCATTTTATGATCTTGTATAGCGCTACTCTGCTTTCAGCCTGGTGCCCTTGGAGGATATTGCTGTAGGCATATTTTAACTGCAGGCATCTCTCCTCCACTAGATTCTCAGCAGACAGGGATTAGGATGCAGTACTTGGCTGAAGCTGTCCTGCTGACAGATCACAGTGACCTTGCTGTGACTTCTGCTCTGATCTCACTGGCACTGTTGGAATTTGACAACTAGAACATGAGATACTGGCTCCATTATGCCACTAATTAGTATCCAGAGCATTGTGTTCCTGACTCCTTCACCATCTGATGTAGGTGGCAATAGTTCTAATTTATCTTTGCCATGTGATTTAGAAGGCTTAAGTCTCTATCATCAGCTAGTGGATGCCCTTATCCTTTCATGTGGCTGTCTTTATCATATGCAGGTGTAGAGCTTGACACAGGCTTGTATTGTAAGCATGTTTGGTCTCCTTATTGCTGGGTCTTCTTCTGGAATAAAAGGGATAAAACACAATAAATAGTTTTGCATCTCATGCATCTCTAGAGTTATATCTTAAAATATTTTCTCTATTTTTCAGATGTACAACAGCATAATGATTTATTTCTGCAAGATTATTCAATTTTGGACTGCATAGCTTGATTTTATTTTTATCTAGCAGTGGAAGGTAAGACAGGAAAAATTAATATTCCTATCCAAAATACTTCAGAGTTTGCTTTGAATGACAGTTTTTTGTCAAAAAATCACAACGCTGGATGAAAATATGAACAAACTGAAACAGAAAGCAGCTCCACGTGGCATGATGTCTCTAGCACCTTATGGGGAAAAAAAAAAAAGACAGTAATTTTCCGAAGCCCAGTTTTGTCAGTCTTACTAGTTGGAATTTCATGCTGTTAACTTAATCATTAAGGAAGTTTATGACCGTGAAGAATATGACTTGCAAATGCATTGGTATCAAGGGAGGACAAATGACAAACCTGGCCTAGAGGGAGCACAGGGAGTCGTTGTTAGCAAAAAACTACCTGACACAATTAATAGAAAAATAAGTTTTTTTAAAAATTTAAGTACGGCAGCTCTGCCAGATGAAAGTAAAAGTTATTTATTTCTGTCACTGGTAAGATACTAAAGGTTAAATTTGCCAGGAACTTGACCATCGTCAAAGTGGCTTTTACCTTGCAGGATCCTGGCTCCCCAGGTGCAATTCACAACCTGCTGTTTGACTCTGTAGCTCCATGGCAACCCATGGAAAAGCAGGTGTCTCAGTAAGATAAAATGCAGTCTGCAGCTACATAAAATATCATACATGAAGTATCAAATTACACAGCAGGTCTGAACCCCGCTTCTTTTTCTTGGTTTATCCTTGGCTATAGGAGTATTCCTAGGCTAAATGAAAATCTGTCCTCTTTTTAGATGACCAGTGTTGCCCAAAAGTTAGAGCTTGGATAGGCTGTGGATGATTGGGGCAACTCCCTGCTGGGGAGTCTCGTCCTCATCCTCAATTCAAGGTCTGTTCATATGTTTTACATGAGACCGTCCACATGACCCAGTCCTCCACCTGAAGGGTCTCAATTCTTGTGTGGACACAAGAATTTCCAAATCTCAGAAGCACTATAAGGACAAGTGATAGGAGAGCTTGCAGGACAGCAGAGCAATGGTCAGCATAGGTATGAATGCAACTCACATCCCTGAGCTGGTGTATTATAACTGTACCAGGTTTGTCCTTTCTCTGAACAGGTAGTAGTAGGTGGCAAAATACAGAAGAGAACTTCTGATAATATTGACAAGGGGAATTAAAGATTTGTAAACTATACTGAATAGGCTACTCCAGAATGGAGGTCCAAAATGAATGTTCAAAGAGTTTAATGCGCATAAAAGGCCAAGCTCTCTCTTTTACACTTTCATCTCACTGATTATTTTTAAATTGCCTACAAAACCTGACAAGCAGATCTGAACAAGCAGATAGCTTTTATTGGGAAACACTGAAGATGGATTTCCTGGATTTTATAGGCTCCCTTTTTGAGTACAAGTGCATAAAACTGAAGGTTGATTTATTTCTTCAATAAAGATGTGGTAGAGATCTGCTGGTAAAAATCTTGTCTTTTCCTTGACCTTAGTAACATGACCTACACTGGGAATAGAAAATCCCACATCAGAGGTTATCATCTGTTGAGTCCAGCAGTTACAATGTTACGGCAGTTCACAGTGCTTTTTATAGTAGTCATACAGCTGAATTGAAAGCTTTAGGCAACTGCATTGAATCATGATAAACTACTGCACAGTAGTTTGGTGACTTAAGGAAGAGTTATACAGGCATTTTATCTATTTGTTTTTCTTAGATTTTCTAGATGAGATTGAAGAGCATGTCAATCACTTCGCTGGTTTCCTAAAACAACTAGCTGCTTTATGAGTTTTTGTTATTGTTGCTTCTTGAAACAAACATAGGGATTTTTATGGTCCACTTTTCCTTGTGTCCAAACTCCTCCTGAGGTATCTGTTAATTTCTCATAGCATTTTCCTTGGCATTTCCAATGTCATTGTAAGTATTTGTAACATAGAAGAGAGAGAAGTTTTGGTTTTTTATTTGTTTTACAAAGGAAGAGTCTTAGTCAAGAGACAGTTGCCAAAATCATTATAAATTGAAGGATTCTTTACCAGACAGTCCTGCAAAATAGTGTGCAGTTGTGAGTGCCCATTCAAACTTATCAGCACAAGGTGGCCTGATTTATTTTCTTAGATGTTGGTTCGACTTCTTTTCAAGAGCTTAGACTTCCTAGAGACTGGGACCTTAGGCTGTGGTTCCACAGTATGAGGCATTTTGTGGCAGTGATAGATATCAGGGTTTCTGCTTCCTTCTCCTTGCCTCCATGTACTCCTTCCTTCTCCTGCACTGGAAGGACCTGGCCCTTCAGGCAGCCAATGCAGAAGTCATGAGCCAGATCAAGGAACTAATCCATTGTGAAAATTAACCTTTGCTTTGTTTTTAACTCCAACTGGCTCTTTTTTGGAGTTCACAGTAGGGTTTCAGGAGTGGTGGTGCAGGTGTGCTGTTTCACAATGAAGTTGTGAAGGACCTGCTTGGCCGTCAATGGGAGATGAAGATGTAACTCTAGGATGGGACGTTTTTGCTGAAAATCGGTTACTGTGGAGCTATGGTCTCAAATTTCCCATCTTCCCTAGCAAGAGCAGAGCCCATTTCTTGCTTCCTTACTGCTTCCTTGGACTTCCATAAAAGATACCCTGCACTATTACTTTTGAACCATATTTTTTCAATAAGACCACTCTGAGAGCATTCTAGGTTCACACTGTGAGCAGAATAAAGTTTTTTTATTTCACTATTGACCGCTAAGGTATTGAAAGCACACTGGTTATTCCCTAGTTCCTATCTTCAGGTGTTGCTGAAACAGTCATTTTTATTGAATTGCTTAAGCATAGCATGGCCAAAGGTTGAGAAGTTATAAAACCACAAGTGGCTAAAAATTCTCCAACCTAGAGACATGTTTGAGGAGTGATAAACCTATCATCAATAGCTTTGCAAGTGGAATGACAGACTCTGTTAATCATTGTAAATATTCTGCTCTGAAGAGTTCAGATACTGTCACCAAGGAGTGTTCCAGTCCACCTCTCATTAGGATGAGGAAACTGCCCTAATTCAGAGGACTGGTACCAAACTTTCAAGGTACAACCAGCTGGCCTGCATTGCAGGGGTGTGGGCCCTTTCGTGCATCCTTATGAGGGGAGCAAACCAAAGGTGATCCTGGCTTAAACAGGAGTTTCTACAGACCCAATCATAATCCCACAATCCAGGGGAGAATTTTTCGCTTCTGTATGGATTGTGAATTCCCCCCAGCCTTGGTACCATGACTGTTCCTACCCAACATATCCCTTCCTGGATCACACAGGGGTAACAAACCTGAGCCAGATGATGGGTGGGCACATGATCCCTTTTCTGTTAAATGCATTCTGGTGTGGATATTGGCTTTGTGTGTTTAGTCACACTTTAGAGAGACCGTGCAAAGATGGGCAGTACTTGATCTGGAATAAAATCTGCCAGGTCAAAATTAATCCAACAAAATTTCCTTATTGCATTTGAACCAGAAGAGTGAATTTATACTGGATGAGTGGTTAATGTCCTACGGCTGTGATACTTCTGGGTCTATTTCCTGTTGCCTTAGAGGAGGGTTTACCTTATTGTTGAAGGTTTGTAGACCAGAAAAAAATCTGACTGGGTGCATTTAGGGCAAGGAATACTGAGGACATTTCTCTGATAGGAGGAGAGGATCTGGTTTTGGAGCTGGTATTCAGGAAGCTTCATGAAAACTATGCTGTCAGTAAAGATATGGAGTGAGGGATGTCTGGATTCAAAAAGGCAGCCCTCTTATTAATGAATGAAAGCAGAATGTGGGTCTGTATCATATTACAGACACACCCCAGAGTAACTCCTCTAAGGGATATAAAGGATACTGCTTTGCCCTACTTCATTGGTTTTATCAGGTCAGGGACGAGGTAGCCAGTGACTGTTACCTGAGCGTACAAACACAGGCAAAACCACGTCATTGTCTGAGAAACTTAAATTATCTATGTCTAGATGGGTGTGATCTGTACTTCAAAGGTTCAAATTGGAAGCCCTACTAACAAATGCATTTTAATTACTATCCTTGGAGCCTGGTTCTCACTCAGCACTGCCTGGTATCAACAGCTATCTGCTGCCTAGCATTCCCTGATCCCTAAAAATAGGCAGAGATAGAGGCAATATAAACTGAAACCATAAAAGACAGGATACATTTTTTTCTTTCCAGGGGAAAAAGAAGGTGTAGCTTACAAGGCAGATGTAGGCATGGACAGTTTGGCTTGTTACCCTTAGAGGAAAACATCATCAAACATTTACTCAGGGCCTAGAGATTCTCAGATATGTTTATTTAGAAAGGAAGATAAATTAAAAAAAAATAAAGCTAGGAATAACTGTTTTAAGTAGGCTAGCTATATCTCAAAATGATTCAACTTTCCTGAAAAGTGTTGCAATCTCCACTTCAAGCTGTCCTACCCCTTCCTACTTGCAGGTGAATGCTCTTGAGAGCAAGGATTTGAGAAGCTCCTTTGCTGGAGAAGCAAGGAGCAGCTTGGCTGAGAAAATATTATTTCTAATGCTGTATTTGTAACCATGATAAGATCTCCACGGCAACAGAAGTTGCTGAATAGAGTTGGTCATGACATTTTGACAGAAGTGTTCCACTAGAAAATGCTATTTTAATGCAAAAGTGTTAGGGAGAAGGATTTGATTTTGACAATATTTTGGTCTGAAAAAAATGGAAAAAATCTGAAAAATGTCATGGAAGGAAGAGGCTTTTCTCTTTTTTTTAGCCTGCTATCTTTCCTCCTGGGACCTTTCATGTCAGGAAACAAGACCAACATCTTTTCCTTTTCTATTTTGGGATTAGTGGTTGAATTCCCAGTTTGTCTTCTCTTTGCAACTCTTTATTTCAGTGCTGTTATTAAAGGCTCTAATCAAAACAGGAAGTAAGGGAAGCTGCAAATCTTCAAATATCTAAAGTATCTACTTTAGGATGGAGAAATTTTGAGACATAATTTTGAGCAAAATAATACACTGGAAGAGTGTACTGTAATTACTTGCCCATTTTGTTTTTAATAGTTAATTTTATACCACATAGCCTAAAATCTCAGATTAGAACTGTTTTCTTTACTTATCTTCATCCCTTCTCTGTACCCTGAACTCCTGATGTAATTATGGCCAGACATGTGTCACTGTTCATCATATCCTCTCACTAACATTATTAGTTTAACTAGAGAAAAGGTCTTGGGACCTGCAAGTGCCAACCTAGCAATTTGTGTCTTTTCCCAGTGATGGCTCCTCATGAAACCAGTGCAGAAATGGTATGGGTAAAATAGGTCTCTGCAGAGGCAGTTTTCAGCTGTTCTGCTTCGTGTCTCCTTATTTGCTCATTCAGTTTTAAGAATACAAATAAAATGAAACAATCTTTGCAGTGAGAAGAGACATAGAAATAGGCACCATCTTCAGTAGGAATGTTATTTCTAAGAGCTTCTCATGGGATTTTTTGAAATGTGTTTGATGATCAAGATCATTAGTCAAATGTACTGATTAGTTCCGTCACTTTACTGCCTGCTGTCCCTAGCAGCCATTTCAGTAGCACCTCTGCTCACACTGCTCTGTTGCTGAGGATACTGGAGACTACCCTTGGGCCTTCTGCTGCTTCCCCCCCCGCCCCAGCACTTGCTGCATCTTCCTGAGAATTGTCTTTTTCGGGGTTTCACAGCTGAACATGGGACATTACCCTACAGGCCAGGCGGTGCCTTCACTCCTGGTCTAGTGCCAGGTGAGTTTGCCCTTCTCACGAGTCCAGTGAGGTCTTGCAGTAACCTGGTTTTCAGGCTTGTATTGTCTCAGTCAGCCACAGCAGGTGTCCCCAGCTGGAACCTTCTAGCAGTGCTGTAGCTATGTTGAAGTGGTACACTCAACAAAATCCAGCCTGCCGTCTTTTTGTCTGTGAGAGGATGGGAAGCACATATTTTGGCCATTGTCAGACACCCATACACCTCCTCCTGCACTTGCCCATTGGCTAGCACAGTCAGAAACTGCTGCTGCTACTGCCAAGAATGCACACCTTCCTTTCCAGGAGCCAGCCATCACCACCAAGCTGTGCATATTTGCCTGGTATGGACTCACCATGCAGGAATATGCCATCTCACTGGAGGTGATTTCACCATGTAAAATGTGCTGGGAATGGCAATAGGATTGGTCAAATAAGGTATCTGGGGGAAGCGCTAACTTTCTAGCTGGAATAGCGAAGGTGATCAAAAGGACAGAGGTGAACAGAGAGAGAAATAGCTCAAGGTCATACAGCAAGTTAGTAGCAGAGCTGGGGTGAGCATCCTGCATCCTAATTATCAGGCCTTTTTCCTATCACCAGTGCTATTGTAGACTCATGCTTTAGGTTCAGCAGGCTTACGTCTGCTTTGGATACATTTTTCCAGGAAAACATTGTCTCTACTTATTTCAAACTACATCACAGGGTTTGCACTCATTGTGGGCACTCAGCATCTTGACTCTGGTGTTAAAACTGGCAAAGAGGCGGATGAAATTCTCTTTGTCAAAGCTGACGGACGGAAAAAGGTGGAAAGCCAACACTGAATGCCAACTCTGATAGGAGGCTGACGCAAAAGAGGCTGAGGAATCATATAAGATTTCTGTCCTGGTTATATCACGGGGAATATTTTTTGTAGATGCTCAAACTGACGTACATTGTGTTTTGGCATGTGTTTGTCAGTGCCCTTATTTTATAGCCTTGCTGAAGGCTCATTGACAGATGGCACTCAAGAGAGTGCTTTTTATAGGTGTCAGTGTCCGACACAGATACAGTTTCTGAAAGGAAAAGGTGCTTGGGGTTGTAGGGATCTGATGCACTGCCAAAGCATTTTGTAAAAGGTGCTTTAATGATACTTTATAGTCTTCAAAAAGGGGAGGTATGTGGGAGATGAATGAGGAACATCAGCTCTCATAGATTTAGAGTCAGCACTGACTCTCGTAAGTGAACAGTAGTTATAAAACGGAAAAACAAGAAACAGGAATTTATTTGGTGTATACCCTGGTGTCCAGGAGAGGCAGGACTTGAGCAGTGCTTGTCTAACCTGATGTTCTGGAGAATGATTTCTTATCACAGCTTGACCAATTTCCTAGCTGGAGACTGACTGTGTTATAAGTGAACCCAAGTGTAGGCTGTCTATTACTCCTTAGCACCATTCTGCTTTGTGGGACAGGGAGCTCAGGGCTGACAGTCACCCCAGTTCAGACTGTGCCCTAACCAATGGGGTGCTTTCCAACAACCCCCTATGGTAGGCATACCTGGGTACAGGTAACAGGCTCCATCAACAGCTCCAGACTGGAAGAGTAATGACCCAGATCCAGGATTCAGCCAGGGTATCTGTCTGGCAACAAAATGAGATGAGGCCAGAGACAGGGTTGGAGGCAAGACTGCATTGTGGATATGAAGTCCAGGCAAGAGGTAGGGCTAGAGCCTGGCACTCCTGTGGCATCTCTGCCTCAGGGACTGATGACTCTGAACTGAGTTGAAATGGAGTCCTAGACCCTGGGCAGGGTGGTGGGAGAGGACCCAAGTGAGTTCCATCAACACCAGTAAGGAATCTTGGTGCACCTAGGACCCTCACAAAAAAAAGGTGTGATTTAGCTGCAGCTTCCCTCACTTGCAGTGGCTGTCCAGGTTTACCAGAAGGAGGAAATAAGAGTGGTTTCAGCTGCAGGAAATTCAAGGAGTACTTTGTCTCTACTTAAGACTTTGCAGTTGGGTAGATAAAAGTGAAAAATGCATTCCTTATTCTCCCATCTTTAAATGCTTTCTTCAGGAGAAGTATCTGGATCTCAGTGTGGCTGCTCTTTCTAGCTGTAGGGCTGAAGGATTTGCAGACTCTGACTCCTTCCCACATTTCTGGGAGTCAGGATATGTTAGTTCAACCATCTCCACTTCTGAGTCTTCTGGCTGGCTTGTGTTCCCAGTAGCAGAGATTCAGGTTTCCATTTGAGGTATGTGGGGACAAGACAGTAGACAGGCTGAAAACAAGCATAGTCAAGGGATTTATTGAGCACAGTCACTTCACTCTTTACATGTACTAGGGAGCTGTACATATCTCTGAAAGAACACAGGTCCATGAAGTACCTTTTGTGGAAGTCTGAGGCAGAGACAAATATAGAGTCCATTTATTCTTGGAAGTGTTCAGCTGTGGAATGATGCTTTCTGTTCTGGAAGATATAAATCTACTTTACCACATGCTTTACAACTTGTGCAGAAAAAGAAGCAAGCCTGAAGAGCCAATCTCTGTGAAGGCATCTCTGTGTAAGATCTGGTATGCATTGAATGAGGTACAGAGTATTTGCAAACCAGTGGGATGTATTCCTGTGATATACATACTGAAAGTTCCTGAAAACTATATTGTAAAGCTAATATATTGTAGTTCAGGGGAAATTAAGATAGGGTGATGCAAACAACTGCATGGTTTCCTCGTTCTTTTCTGCAGTCTCAGATACTTTTTCTGTGACAGGTTTTCTGCCCCCACTTCACAGGGCTTTAAAGAGGAATAGAAAATGTTTCACAGTACAAGGCCTACTTTATGAGATTTTTAAATACTAAGAAGCAGATGCACCAAGATGCCAATTATATGAATACCCTGCGTGAGCCATCCGAAACCTTTAGTTTAACTGGACATGCACCCATCCTTCCTGTGTGCCCTCCCCAGGGTGTAGGGAGTTTTTTTGCCTGTGTCATGTTTTTTACAGCAGAACTGTGAGATACCTCCTCTGAAGGGGACCACATTTTAGAGGCCTTCGATCCCTCTGCCTTGTCTAGACAAGTTTCTTTCTCTTCACTCTGACCTTCTCTACTCCAAAACTCCATCCTTGAGATTCCTGTCCCAGGCTACCCTCTTCCATTTCTCCTCTCCTCCCATGTATGTGAGAAAATGTTTTCTTATGCCAGGCTATTCCCTGCTAGGCTTCAAACTTCTGTCTCTAAATATGGGGATAGAAAAGCTCCTAAAGAAAAAGCTTACCTTTGTTCTTTAGCAGGAGCAAAATGTGGGCAAATCTGACTTTTCTTTGGATGCATTCTTTCACATTGTTGCTCCATTATGACTGATACTGCCTCAAAGCAGATGTCCAGATGGAAAATTTAAGCTATGGGGATGGAGATCTGGCGAAGTATTCAGAACTAAAAAAAACCACCATTGAATGGGAATTGTCAGACAATACTAATTATAGGTGTGGCAAGCAGCTGTAACAACCAACATGGCAATTTCTGCTGTCTCTCTCTGTTGCAGTTTAATGCTCTCACACTCTGTTGCCTATTTTAGAGCAAATGCACACTAGCAATTCACAACTAGGTAATGCTTGTAAACATTTGGAACAGAGATTATTTTAAAATAGGAAGTAGAGGAAACACTTTTCCATGTGGCTGTGATGCTGTTCCTGACCTCTCTAATGAATGGAATTTAGGAAAAGCAATCATTAGAGGGAGGAGAGGAAGGAAACCCAGGGGAGAAGGTGGAGCGGGACAGAGTGCCAAAGTTTCAGAGCCAGCAGAATCAGTAAGTGCACAGACAAAAGTAGGACCAAAGATTTACAGTAAGCAAGAAGCAGAGTCAGTGTGTGAATAAAAACCTGTATCAGGATAAATATAAACCTGTATCAAACTATGATTTGAGATTAATAAAACCTACCGTCAAACATGCTTGGTGGTTATCTCCTGTTCAGAGAAGCTGCTGTCTATCCCTGAAATTATGATAAAGAATCAGCTGTTATTTTTGAATGATAATAAGTATTTTCCCTCAATAGAGGGCAGGTGGAGGAAGTCTATCCATGAAGAATTGGACTGTCTATCCACGAAGTATTACACTGAAATCTGCAACTCTAATATAAAAAGAGGAAAACTAATTTACATTTTTGTATCTTTGGATCTATTAGCTCATGAATCCTGCCAAGTACATTTACTCAGCTCATCCTGTCTGCCTCTATTTTCTGCGTATGAAATCCATGAGAAGGTTCTGCAGGTTTTTTGGTGAGAAGAGGCTTCAGAACTCAAAGATGCTACGTGTAGCAGCTCATAAACCTTAATTATGCAAGTTTTAGGATGTGGCAACAGGTAGTAATTTAATATAAGTTCATTGGGTTTAGTATAGTCCTGTACTCAGAGCAATATTATCAGACTGACCAGCATGAACAATAAAGACAGATATAGTTTTGTGTCAATTATCATTAACAATTGTTTATTCACTTTAATGTCACAGAATATTCTGACTTGAAAGGGATGCACAGGGATCCTCAAGTGCAGCTCTTAAGTGAATGGCCCATACAGGGATTGAACCCCCAGCCATGGCATTATTAGCACTATGCTCTAACCAGCTGACCTAATCCCAATCCATTTCCAGATGTAGTGCAAATAGATTGCATTGCATCTGGATGGAGTAGGCAGCATGACAAAAATTTGTGTGGATGTGCTGTGTGACAGTCACTCCTAAAAGAGTTTCACAGTTCATCACAGTAGTAAGGTAAAGTGGCAGTGTGGTTAGGAGTGGTTTGGGGAGAGGAGAACAGAGGAGAGAGGAAAGGGAAGGGGAGGGGAAGGGAAAAGGGAAAGAGAGTGATATATTGTAATGATAGTTACATTCCTTTCTGAAGCTACACTGAATTTTGTAGTTAATGTTTTTCTTGGCAGAAAATCACCAAGTTTCTCTTGAATATAAACCCTATAAAAGTTGTTTAAAAAATGTTCATATTCAGAGCAGAACAAGAAAAGAAGTTAGGGAGGACTATGTGGGAAGGGAATCCACCCAGGTTAAGGCACACTGGTGGCCTTTGGGAGTCTTTAGCGGCCTCAAAAATGATGGAGTTATGCTTATAATTAGAGAAAACACACAATTTAGAGCAGAAGTTCCTATCTCTTCATTAGAAAAGGAAAAATTTAATCTTAGTGAAGAGCTATGCATTATAACACTGTTTTTGAAGTATGTCAAACAGGAATGTCTTCCAAATCTGAAAAGGTTCTGAACAATGGAAATCTTGGAAAGGGACAATACACAATTGTCTTGGCTGCAGTGTTACAAGAGCCTTTTGCTGGTTGTGGTGTAATTCTTGCTCTGACATTAAACCGTGTTTAATACCCTGCTTGCACATAGCGTTGATTTTCAGTTCCAGGAAAATAATTTAAATCAACTTCTATGATTCTGGAAATAAAAATTCTGATATTTAGATTGGCTGAGCAAATGAAGATATTTTAGAAATGGTTTCAATAACTTTCTGTAAGATAACCGTTGACTTTCAATTGATAAAGCTAGGTAAGTAGTCAGTCATCACTGGAATCAGAGCTATAGAGCTGAAAACTGTTGTTTAATTAACATTATTCCACATCTGGAACTTTTATAAGACAGTAAATAGTTTTGATTCTTCCTGAAAAAAGAATGGCTGAATACCTGTAAAATCCATTATGTAATAATAGAAGTGCTGCTAACATTCCATTAGCAAATTTGAGGAGCTGGCTTTGCAGCCCTTTTTGGATTTTTTTAGGAACTTTTCATCTCAGGCATCTCAGGCATCTCCAACTGTAAATGTTTTGTAAGCTTTTCCTTCCACAGTTAGTTGTAGTGGCTTCACTGAAATAAATTAATTGCCATTTTGAAGCGAAGGGCCTTCTATTCCTAAAGTATTTGATCTTTGCAGAGCTTTGGACAGATTGTCTAGTATGTTTAGGGAGTTCTGATCTTTTTTTTTCTCCTACTTCAGGCATATGTAAAGAACTTATATTTCTTCCTTTACAGCTTACGATGCGTCAAGACATTTCTCTGAAAGTGAGGCACACAAACTCCCTTTCTGTGGAGTGTGCTCCCGATTTGACAAAGAACAAAGGTTCTTGGTGGCGCACTTACCAGTTCATCTTTCATGTCTTGAAAGAAGGATAGTATCTTCGGTAGTGATCTAACCAATTTTAAGAATTAGATAGAATGTAATTGACTAAATGCTTATGAAAACTTCATTTATGATCATGCAGTTCTAATAATATTTTGCTGTGATAAGTCTCGGTGATTTCCAAAATCAAATGTGTCCGCATGATTCCTCCTAGTGCAGTCTTGTTGCTGGTGCAGACACTAAAGCTGTTGTCTCAGAGCCATCATCATGCAGTTGCTCAGCCTGATGTTGCAGGTGTTGAAGTCGTGATTTCTGCTATCTCATTTCATGTGACTGGATTTGTGAGTCTCTTGATTTTTTTAGTAATTTTGCAATTTAGGAATTATTTAATTGCTAATAAAGATGTCAGAATCATAGAATACTTTGTGTTGGAAGGGACAGATCTAGTTCCAACCCCACTGCCCCATCCAATCTGGCCTAGAACACTTCCAGGGATGAGCATCCACAACTTCTCTGTGCAACCTGTTCCAGTGCCTCACCACCCTCACTGTTAAGGATTTCTTCTTACTATCCAGTCCAAACATACCCTCTTTCAGTTTAAAGTCATTCCCTCTTGTCCTATCACTATGTGCCCTCATAAAAAGGTCATGTGGACAGAAATTTAGTTATGTTTTTGCCTGCAACTTTGTGGAGTGATTAGTCCTTTAAAGATGTGCAAAATCATGGCTAAGCACCACTATTAAGGATTAATTTCTTATTTATTTCTTTGTATGGTTTCTTACAAGGTCTAAATGGGAGCACCTGCTGGACCACACTGTGATGCCCTCCCACTCTGCCTGCCTGCATTCTCTTCCTATAGCAGGATGAAAAATGAAGAGAAAGCAATTTGTGCACTTTTCCTTCCTTGTAAGCTGGATGCCAGCAAGTGGCCCTGGGTCTTGACACACCCCAGGTCAAGACAAGACATGTCAGATATGCCTACACCTGAGATTCACAAAACACTGCTGGTTCCCACAGTATAGACACAGCTTGAAAGAATTCTTTGAGCAGATTGCTGTGGTAGCAAAGGGCCCAGAAGAAGCATAGGTATCTGGATTGAATAGGAGCAATCAAAAGCTGGGGAAATAAAATTTATTTTACATTGAGTCTATTGTAATATCAGCCACTCCTTCCTTTCTTTTACCTATTTGGATCAAGGTGTCTGGAATAATTTCATGCCTTTTGTTTCACCACATGAGGAAAAATATGAAAAGAAGAGAAGAATGCTCAGCTTAACTCTTTATCAAGGGTTTAGTTGAAGTCACTAAGATCTGATTCAGACTCTTTCGAGAAAGTATACTTGAAAGAAAGACCCTGAAATATAAAGGAAGCAATGCGTCTAAATTCTCAGGAAAGGCTGGGTTTATTTATGTCATTTTACAAGGTTTGTGCAAGTATACAAGTTTGCTGACAAATTTAATGGTTAGGTTTTGCTTAGTTCTTACTTATCAAAACCAAAAATACTTACACATGCTTACAGTTGAAGCTGCTGGTGACCCTCACTTTCTGTTTTGTAATGTTGAACATGCAGTTTCAATGTTTTAAATTTTTGCTTAGCAGGATGAGAACTGCACCATAAGTATTTTAAAAATAGTCTTCATAGCTGAAATGTTAATTACAGTTTCTGTTTGGGAGGTTGAGATTTAAATGCTTCCGAAACAGCTTTACATGGAACAAAGTAAGAATTAGGACAATGTGAAATATGTCCTGGTGTTGCATCAAAATCAAAATATGGAGATGCTACCAAGCCTAGACTTGTGTCGGGTGTGTTGTGTAGTATCCGTGGAATAAGATTGCTTCCTTGCAAGGCAGGAGACAATTGAATAAAACCCACTTTTAGCCATATTAGCTATTTCCTATTTGGAAACACTGGATATTGTTTTTCATAGATACACTTTATGAAGTACATGTTATGATAATTGCCAAGTGCTGTGGTACTTCTTCTTATTTGGTAAATCTTGTACATGTGGATGAGATATTATTTTTCCATGGATATGTTTATATAAATTCCAGCTAGTGCCTCTACCTAGAGAACTATGTCAATGTAATGCAGTGTTATGTAAGTTTTGTTTTGGTTCTTACATGCTGCACATCACAGGGTTGAATGTCTTCCAGAAGTGCATTAACTGGTGGAATTGTCATCTGCTAGATATGGTTTTCTCTCTCCCATTCATTCTAAAGAGGGCTTTTTTGCTCTCTTTATTTTTAGCCTCTTTTAAAATAGTTATATTATCTTACGTGGTTCTGCATGCATGTGTGTGGCTCACATTCAGAGCAGAAGATAGTGAGTTTTGTGCTGGGGATAATTTCAGTGGAAACTCATCCAGAAACCTGAAACTGGTCTGAGAAAGCCCTGTTTTCTGCAGAGCTTTTCTTTGGAGGTGGATAATCATGCTGCACCTGCACAATGAAGCTACTGTCTGTTCTTCCACATCCTGTCTCTCTCTGCAGGCAACCTTTCAAACAACTGTCTGGGGTCCCAAGCTTCTGAATCCCTTAGGAACAGGGATGCACAGGAAGTAACCCTGCAGATAAAAAACAGGTCTTAGAGCTGCACCCATTCAGGAGTGGTTTTCACAGCAGCTCAATCTTGCCCTTGCACACTTGCACTGTTGATTCTCTGCAGCACGCAGTGGTGAGATGGATGGCAGGACTCATGTTAGAGTGCTGCCAGGAGGGGCTCACATTGGAAGCAGTATTTCTGTGGGATACCCCTCTTTTCCTTTCTTTCATCTTTTTTCAGGCTGAAGTCTAACACTGGGTCTTCAAATTCAGGTGCTAAAGCTGAAGCAGTGGCTGATATGTGTCACACAAGTATTAGAGTAGCTCAAGCCCTTTTAACCAAGCATTGCTGTTGTGTAGTTTTTTAATCTTTGGGATTTTTCCCCAGTTGGATATTGCTTTTGAACTGAAATAATCTGTGTTTCCCTTAGGAGCTGAACTGTCTAGAAAACATGTTGATCAAATTCCAACATAGTTTTTCCAAGAGTGTTTCTTTTGTCTTTTGCTAGCTGCTTCCTGATACTGTTTATCCAAAACCCCACCTGCTGTCAAAAGGGCAGTGCTGGCCGTGTGAAACACCATCACAGCCATGAAGCAGCTGTATCTACTAGGCTTCATTTCTGCAATGAATTACCAAGTGTATGTAATTTAAAACACTCTCTTCTTCTCAGCCTTCCACTGATCTCATTTCATCTGCAAGCAGTGATGGAATTAGGTTGCCAAGAACTTGTGAGGTTTGCTTTCTCTACACCAAATTTAGCATAATGTATGTATGGCTTGCACAAAAAGAAGGATAGTTTTTCTGTTTACCTGCTATATCATATAACTCTGGAATTCATCCTCTTCATGAATAGCAAAATTAACTACTGATTTTTTGTTTATTTGGGGAAGAAGGGGGGGGAAAAGAGAAATGAAGATTAAGCTTGGGAGGGATGCAATAGGATGATACAATTCTCTAATAAATATTTTGAAATTCTAAGACAGTCTGAACTTGGAACTGACAAGCAAGAAAACACATGATTTACCTATGTCCAGAAAGCTGTATCAAAGGGAAACTGAGAATATAGTTTTGCATTATAATACTCTGTGCTCTATTTGCATCAAGCAATAAGAGAAGAAAAGAGAAACTGAATTGTTTGAAACTACAAGTAGAGAGCATAACCATTCGTGAAGTAAATTTTTTGTGGGGTTTTTTTGCGTCTTTTTTGTTCAGGAGGTCCTCAAGTACTGTGGAAAAATAGAAGAGTCTCAATAATGGATTTGAACATAAGCTGCCAACAAGCTGGATGAATGGTTTGCCTGTCACATTCACTGAATGTCCTGAAGTATCCCTGACAAAGTTTTAATGTTCTGCTAGTGCAGACTAATTTTATTTCAAATTTTTTTAGTCATCAGAAAAATTTTAGCCTCAAAACTGTATCCACAACTGAAAAGATCTGTGAGGACTAATGTAATGATTTGTTCCAAACAGCCTACATAGCTCTTTCTTTCTCCTTTTGGGCCTGAACACATTTAAGCTGTAGAAAGCCTTGAAGCAGTCATTGCACTTGTATTTGAGCAATGGATTGCATGAACTGCTCACCATCTGTGATATGTGTTCAGTTCAGGCAGCCCAGTCACTGTAAGGCAACAGTTTGGCCCTTCACAAGATCCTGACACCAGCTTAAAAATCATGACACTCTGAAATTTAGGGGACAGATTTTTTAAGTTGCATTTTTAAGGTCAAGTTGTTACTGTTTTCTGATCAAATGCACTCATCTTTATCAACACATTTTTCTACTTCCATCCATGTGTCTGCTTTCCTTTATCTCCCGCCAATCAAATTTTCAAAACTGCTTTTTGCAGCACTCTGTTAGAACAGGGTGTTGGGACTTGTGACATTTCTGAACAACTTGTAACTGAGAAGTTAAGCATTGTATTCAGTGAGTCTGTTTCAAGAAGGTTTTCATGTTATTTCAACAGCTCCAACACTTGTTTACCTGGATTCCCTCCAAAAAACACATTTTTTTTTTTGTTGTTGTTCTGGGGTTACCACTAGATATCACATCTGGTGTCAAAGTCTGTGACACTTGCGTAGGTCTGAGAAAATTTCTGAACCTCACTTAAATAACATTTAACAAAAATATACATTGCATACTTGGCACTGGAGAGATGCCACAGTTAGATGACAGAGCCAACCTATGAAAAGGGACTCATGATGCATTCCCAAAGGACACATCTTGTTAAAAAAAATGCAAGGAAAACAAGAACATATCAAGAATAGTCTCTGTATTTCAAAGAGAAGAAGGCATGCCAAGAAAAGCATTGAAATCTTGCTGGTCTTGAAAGAAAATTCAGAAGCATTTTAAAAGCTTTCTACTTCAGTTTGGTGCCAGTGTGGGTTTTCAGGCTTACAGGGCTGACTTTTTTTTTTTTTAATTTTTTTTAAAAATCTTGATGCAATATAGAAAATACAGAATTAAGAAAATATGTTCCTAATTGGAACAGTGGGAAAAGTCAAAAATAGGATGTCTTGGAAGGCATAGGAAGAGAAAGAAGAATTTCCTAGAGAATACATTAAAACCTTGGAGTATCTACATTGGCTGCATTTATATGCAGAACCAGACAATCAAACTGGTATTGGTTGAAAAACTAAACAAGAAATTAGTGTTCCTTGCAATAATGATGATAAGCTGGTGATGAAAACTCTTGTTTTAGTTACTTGAGTTCAGGAATAACAGTTATAGCTGCACTTCTGTCTTTAGCTGCTGTTCTCTCCTTAACAGAGAACACTACACAGCCGCTTCTGCTGGATGCACTCTATATATTCTGGTAAATATCTTTCCTTGGAGCGAGTATTAGCAAAATAAGAATGGCACAGAGTTGAAAAAATACCAAATAAGAAGAAATGTTTTTCCAAACCACATTGTTATGAATAAGTGAAGAGTGTGTGACTGATAAGGGAATGGACATGAAGAATAAAAGGGACAGGGATAATGCTGTGCAGGTTTCAGTGACATTTAGCAGAAGGTGACATCCAGAAAATATAGCTGGTTTGGGCAGGATTGAACCACAAATGAGCCAAACTGAGTAGTGTTCAGAAGGGAATATCAAGGCTTATGTTTCTGGTCTGCCCTGTGTTGCCATCTGTCCTTGCTGTAAAGATCATAGAAACAAACCCTTAACCTTCATGTTTACCTGCTTAGGCCATTACCTCAGCATCTGTTTTGTTGTGCTGGATTTTGGTATTCCCACCAACGAGCAGGAGTACAGAACTTTAGAAAGTGAGTCTGTGTAAGTAAAAGAGCAGCCTAACCCAGCTGTAAAGCAGGAGGAGAAGGAGAGAGATTGTATTGTTACTGCTTCTGTGCAATGTGCTGTCCACTCTGGTCCTCTTCACCTCTCCAGTTTCCTTCTCTTTCCCCTTTGGCTGCATTTATTTGATGGCAGCACATTTTGTTTCTCTGTGTGTATAGTTTAAGCTACAAAATGGAACATTATTCTATACATTTGGTTCCATATATTTCCAAAGATCAAAGGAATTAATTTCATTCTGCTTTTCGTATTACTAGACCGTTTTTTGCACTCGGTATGTTTAAATTACATTGATCTTCAGAAAACAAAACAAAAAAAAAAACCCAAATAAAACCTGCTAAATTAATTTCAAAACCTTTTATTTGAGAAATAATGTATGAATAAAAACTGTCAGATTAAGGCAGTATCAGATAGGGAAGAAAAGACATTTTTTGCCTTAATTAGATGCTTAGGGCAACAATAATGGTATCGGAGGCAGCCCAGGCTGTTGAATCGTGTGGTCTCAGCCACAACATCAGCCAACCAGGCTGCCTAAACTTTCTCTGAAGGTAGCAGAGGGTGAGACCTTGGACAAGGCAACCAAAACCCCCTGAGTTAAGAGTCCTGATTGGCCAGTGAAGGAACTTCTCCCCCTCTGCTGGCTATGGTGAGAATCTTGCTTGTGAAGTGCCTAAAATTGGGTGATGCCAGTTATCCTTTCTATGTATTTTAAACAGCTAATGGATTACCTCGAGTCTTTTATGAACTCTCATGAAGACACTTACTTTGTGTTGTTTTAATTTCCCAGGAGTATATTTTTATTTCTTTCAGTTTCCTAAATTGTCCTTGCCTAGTTTTGATGTCCCATTCCTTGCACCGTGATGTTAAGATCATCCAAACAAAACTTCATGATTTGGCCTTATCGTAGCTGCATCAAAACTGATGTACAGTGGGAAATATTGCTTACTAAATTTAAACATCAAGGTGAACTGTTATTTACATGCAAGACAGCTTTATTGTTATAATAATTTATTTATTGCACTTCTAGTGTACTGGGAGCTTTGCAGCATATATTGCTAGGTGTGCTCTCTGCCCTTTGAATACTTCTATTTTGGAATTCGCCTGAGAATAGAAGGCTGGTTGATCTACTCTTGAAGCTTGACAGATGATATTCTTATTTATCTTTTGAAAGTGAGAAAACAAAACATAATCACCATTCTTTCTGAGCATCTGGAAAAATGTATATAGCAGCAGTGAGCAATTGCAATTTCCTTTCTCTTTAAATCAGTGTGGTCACTGTGTTAGAATATATACAGGTTTTATGATCTGATTGCCTTCTTCATGCAGTGTAATTCACCACCACAGAGATAAATTCTGCAGGGAAGGTACTGTGAAAGGTAAAGTATGCATTCTTCTCCAAGGTGGTACATTTATCTGCTTAATAAACTTGGTTCACAGCTTCCAACAGCTATAGCCAGGCATTAATAATGTAATTTGTGTCAGTCCATAGGGGCCTGGCAGCAGAGGAATTAGGACACCTGGCCACAGAGCCAGTCGTGACTACAGGCTGTGCCCTGAATGTGTGCTGACAGTGGTTCCCAAGGGATCCTGCTTTAAATGAAGGCTTAGTCATGCAGGCCAGCAAGTGGAAGGTGGGCAGGGGTGGTGCCAACAGCCTCATGCTGGTTCTTGCTGCTTCTGCATGTTTCTGGGCATGCTTTTAACTGTACTCACCCAGGTCTCACCCAGGACTCAGGGGAATGATGGATGTGTTGTAGGTATATATCACTGCCCTCTTATGGATGGACTCAGTGGTAATCAGGAAAATATTCCTAAGTCTCCCAGCAAGGTGCAAGGTATGCTGCAGATTGAGAAAGATTCTGTGTATCAAAGGGAGACAGCCTTAGCTTTCCCAGGGGTAAGATGTAAGAGCAGTATGTGCTGTTACTCTGCTAACACAGTGGTTATAATTTTCTGGAACATTTTTCCAAAACTAACAACAATTCTTAATGTGGCACTAGATGTTCTGTTGGGCCCCACTGGATGCAAAGGCATCTAGTCAACCAATAATGTCTTTACTAAGTTCTACTGCACAAATCCAAAGCTTTCTCTTGCTAAAGATGGCCACTTGGGACACCCTTATTTAAATGCACAGGCTGTCCTTGAAGCATGTTATAAGCAAAATAGATTAGGAAGATGATATTATTTGCAAACAAACTGAATAACAGTATCAGATCTGGTGGGGTAGCACTGTGCAGTCAATGGAAACCAAGACTTAATGACTTCTCTGCTAAGGGAAAGAGGGTATTCTTCTTACCTGGCAGTAAACTTCCCTGCCTATATTTTTGGTCTGCTACTGTTTCAGTCTTCTTTAAAAAGAACTATATCAAGCTCCATCTCTATTATATGTTTGTGAGCTCTTTGTCAATCTCTTGGAGCTCTGGTGCCTGTCCTGAATGAGGCTTTGATCACCACTCCTAGCAAAGAACAGCTGCTCCTTTTCTCTGTACCTGTGCACCTGAGGTGTCCATCAGTCAAGGGCAGTTACATGCTATAGTTTCAAGTCTAGTGAATTACTGATGCTAAAGAGGGAAGATCCTGCTGTTCTCCCATGCTCTGTTCCTGTGTTGTCAGGCTGCATAGTCCCAGCTGTCCTCTTCACTGTCTCTAGAACTCATCTAACTGTACAGTGACCTGATTCAACTCGGCAGCACTAAATCATAAAATAATTCCGAAACAAAAGCAAAGAATAGGGGTTTTGCTGCTTAGTAAGTTGAATTGGCTTTATTGTGCAGAGAGAGCATCATAAGTTGCACAAGAGAGGAGCTGAAGCTGTGTGTTTGGGAAAGAAGAAACGGACAGGGAAGGGACAGAAAGAAAGTGGTGGATCAGGACCAACAGCAACCAGCTTTAAGCAAGTAAATCCTCTCAGTTACACATCTGGCTATACTCATATCATCTCAACACCTCTCTGTCTCTAGGCTTCCTTCTGCCCTGCCTGTGAAGTAATGATGTTCTGCTATTGCTATTTTACAGGAGATGACACAGTCAGTGGGTCTCTTGACATGGCAAGAAACTGAAGTCAGTGAGTGACTAGAGGTGAGAGTCTGAATCACTGGCCATTCCTCCTTACCAGAAGGGGTAACTAATATTTCATCCTCCCTCTTAATTCCTGCTCTTATATGGTAACTGTAGTTCTGCTTATGAGCACACCAGAGTATTTTAATACTGCACTGCAAAGGTAAAGTTTTGGTATCTTTCTCCTCTCATTTCATCCAGGAACCATTACAAATAATCTGCTAGCCAGGGAGAAGAATGAAGGTTGCCTTCATTTGTTGCTGCTCTGCTGTAATCTCACTAGTTAGCTGCCAGAATTTTCTGATTTCTAAGGATAAATGTGCTAGCACTTGGATTTCAAATTGCAAAACCCTGTTGAGCACATTTGTATCCAGGAGTGCTCTTAATTGGAGTTTTTATTAAATTTTTCTTTGTATTCAGGACTAGTAACATGAGAAGATATTATGCTGTTTGAAGGCTTCAAGCTAATATACACCAAAGATTAGCTCTCTTCTACATAATAATCATGTTGCACTTAAAAGTCACAGTGCAGACTGTACATGACACTCAGGGACATGTTTAAAAGCCGTGTAATCAGCTTTCAGTCTGGTCTTTCCCTTTGCATGCATTTAGAGTAGTCAGACAGAAATATTCTACTCACCGGTCTTGCAGAGCTCACTTTAACTACCCACTTGGCAACTCTTTTAGTAGCATGGTACAAAGGCAGAAAACACCCATATAACATCTTTAAAATGAAGTAACACACTGGAGTGGAATGCTTCTGAATGATGATATGTTAACTGCATTTCAGATTAGTCCCAAATAATTTTGAATTATCTACATTTTGGTCAGTAATCTCTTCCACTTGTGGAGTTCATGCAGGCAGACTGCACTTTCCTTGTTCATATTCTGGGAGTATTTTTGCGGTATGGAATACTTGGTATCCACAATACAAGCTGTGCTATTTAGCTGTGATTAGTTACTTAAGTCATTTGTTTTTGTTTCCATTACCTAATTGGAGGAGAATAATTTATAATTAGCAGGGTGAGTTTGGCTTTCTGAATAAGGCAGTAATTTGTGGGATGGGATGTAGCAGGAAGTGGAATTAGGACATTTTCCCTTTCCTTGGTCATACAGGTCTTGTCCTTAGAATCAATCCTGGAAAGTTAAATTATTCTTAACACTTTAGGAACAGAATATCTTGATTTTAAATACTGTATTCCTTTTAAAAAGGAATGCAGCTCTGCACTTGATATTAATTGCGAGAAGTATTGTCAGTACCATTTGGTTTATGTCAGGGTGTATACAGTGAGTCTATTGCATGCTTGGGTATCTTTGATCTGTGGGCTGTGGCTCTTCAAGTCACCCATCAGTTTGAACCTGTAATCAGTGACAGAGCTGTCGACACAGGCTAAAGGTTTGGTACAGGGTTCTAGTTAAAGCCACTCCTTGCTCTTAAGGTGGCTTTTTGGTACCTTCTGTTCTGTGGTACATGTGGGGAAATGAGTTAGGATTTTTGACAGTTAGGAGCTGGGAGCTTATTGCTACTTCCACTTTTGGTTGGGCTGGAAGTGTTTATAAGGATACATTTAATATTAAAGTCAGGTTAATGATGAGAGCCACGACTAGTTGGAGATTCAGCTTCTGCTAAATCTATGTAGAAATATTTTACTCTGGAAGGAGTATTATCTCTAACTGTGGACAAATCAATGTCATTATGTTGTTTAAAATATTATCTCAAGCTTCAGTTTTTGATTGATTTTATTAAGTTATTCTTTGGTTCTGAAGTTTTAGTTCAATCTGTATTTGGCTTTCAAATTGCATTTTGAACTCTGCCCAGTAGAAATGAGAGACTGAGGTTGAAGTAAAAAGTGACAGGACCCTGCATCGAGCCTCTCACTGGTCGATGATGAGTGTGAGTGTTTGAGTATTGCTTGGAGGGCCGTTTCGACCCCTGATGAGCTTGTACAGAAATGGTAAGTTAGACATTGCAGTGAATTATCTTCAGGAGGTGCTTGCAACTCTTCATGGATTACACAGAGAGACTAGTGTGATCTGGTTTCTGACTCAGATGTCTGCATTAAATACCTGGTTCTAGATAGAATTAATCAGGTCTTTTTATTTTTTTGTATGTTGGGAGTAGCACAAATGAGGATTAATTGCCTGAATTTTCAGCAATCCAGTCCTTCTCTGGAATTTCCTCAGATTGTTTTGGTCAGTGATTGATCTTCATGTCAGTTAATTTAAACAGCATTTTGAATCCTTTTGGCAAATATGGAAATATGGAAGATGGGAAAGCTGGAGTGAAGGTAGGTTAGTTCATTCCAGCTTTGTTCAGGCTTGATCTAATTCTGAGGCAAATGCCTTTCCACAAAATGTTGGGTGGAGACATTGCAGATTCTGTAGTTCAGCCAGTCTGGCTATTTCTACTGGAAAATTTTATTTCTTTTATACTTCCATTCAGGTCAACTTTCTGCTTGTTTCTGCTTTCTGACAAATGTACAGACTCACTTGGTTCCTATACATTTGATAGGGTTTTTCCAACAAGTTCAGTGGTGTGAAAATATTCAATAAGGAATACTTAATCACCCTACTCCACCCCTGAAAAGCAAATTTTGGTGGTGAAGGGGCTTGAACAGGAATTGAATCTTGCTTATCTGAGGGTTGGTATTAACACAGAATTCATTAATCTGCAGTTCTGGCAGGCATGTTCACTGCTCCTTCTTCCTCCTTTCCTTCCATCCTCTTGGCTGCTTGTCCTTGTCTGCCTCTTCATCATGGTTGTGAGTATGACTACAGAATGTTTTGGACTGGGGAACTGTCTGGATAGAAAAAAATTATTATGATATTGGTGGTGCAGATTATATTTCAGCTGATTCACTTCCTTAGGAGACTACACAAATGTTTGTGCTGGGAGGACACTGTGAGAACCAGGATTGGAGGTGGAGTAGGAATGGCTTCAGCTGGCAAAAGCATCATTGGAGCCAAAGCCTCAGTCCCAAGAAAGTGCTGTGAAAGCAGAGGCAAAATTAATCAAGTGACCAGATATGGTGTTGGCAGTGGATCTACTTGGAGCAGGGTATTGGGCTAGGTGAGCTCCAGAGGTCCTTTCCAACCTTAATTATTTTGTGGTTCTATGATTTAAACTTAAATCCTGTTTCAGGCATCCTTTGACTCAGTCAGGCATTTGCACACGTTTCATTCAGCACAAATAAAAAGCTAAGATCAAAACTGTTCAACAGAGATAGAGGCCCTCTGAACATTTGGTATGCTCAACATAGTAAAAGCCAGATCACATCCACACAATTTTTATTTATTAAGAAGAACACTATTGGAACTTTCCTTTATTCTTTTCTGCCATATCATAAGTAAGAATTGCAAACGCAGCACTATGTAGGCTGTTGTATTTCGATTTGTTACAATTTGTGAATGTTGTGAAAGCTGAAAGGGTGATGTCTAGGTACAAACAGCAGGTAACCCTGTACCTGCACCACTGTCTGATTTTCTGTGCTACCCATGCCTGTTCTTACATAACCAGCGACAAAGCAGGCAGTGCCTTCTGTGGTATGGGACTATCCTTGAAAGCTCTGGTATCATCTCTCAGGATCAGGGCCATAGTATAGTGGTAGTAGGCTGTATAATGGTGTTGAACATATACCTCTTTCCTTCTCCCTTGCCATGAAGCTGTTGCTGAAAGCCCTTTTCCTTTCCAGGTGCTTGGCCTCCTGTGCAAAATGCAGAGGGAGTGAGAGAGAAGGCAGTCCCACAGTAGCTGCAGTAATGCAGATATCAAAGAAAGTGCTGAAGTCCATGGTTCCCATCCAAGTGGCGTGTCCCGCCGTTAATCCAACTCTCTCAATCCCTACTGTTTTCCAATGAGATGATATCCAAAAAGACCACAACATACTGCACAAACAGATCCAAGGCCAAAAAAGGAGCCCTTTGTCCAGGGCTCAAAGTGATGTACCATGCTTTTCCAGCAGTCTGCACAATATCAATTAAAAAAAACCTCATAAAATTATTTTTAGTATGCATGAAGGTAAAAACAGGACACCTAATGCTAAAATGTAAATATAATGTTTTGTGTTATTTGGCTGTGTGATTTGCTGCCTCATTTGGCTCTGCTGCCAGATGTCCATGGTAGGAGAAGATCATATGTACAGACCAGCCCCTGTCTCCTCTGAGTGGCATGAGCCAGGCTGTAGTCAGAGCACCTGCAGGTGTCAGTGATATCAGTGACGAGACAAAGCAATCCTGAAGGAGAACTTGCTCTTTTAAAGGAAGGCAGGGAGCCATTGCACATTACATGTTGGCATGATATATACTGGTTATTTGAACTAGAGAGGGCAAAATATCTTAGGCCTATTGCCCAGGCTTTATGAGTTTGTTTGGGTATGGCTGACAGCTTTCTGTCCCCAGCTCTGAGCTTCCCCCAGGATGTGCAAGGTGTCTCTGAGTCAGCTGCTGCATCACCTAGATTTACATCATGGTTGTGGTCTGGAGTATAATAGGGCTGATTCATGTTGATTCATCAGCAGCTCAGATGTCTATACAGTCTGTGCTAGACAGAGACCTGGGACATTATTTTTCTCCTTTCATCCTATCTGAGGTATTCCTACTCTTCACCACTCTTTGCCCTTAGTCAAGCTTGGCTATGAGGAGATTCAGTGTTCTGCAGTGAATTGCTAGAAGTTCTTCCTTCTCCTGCCCCTACTCTGCCTGCCTCTCATTTGAAGAGACTTCAGCCTTCAGTTGCAGAAGCACAGTGTAGATGGGTCCTGGCTGTGCTTCCAACCTGTGCGTGTCTGCAGGGGGCTGCCCTTTCAGTTCTTGGCCCATTGAGACAAGTATTTGGGAATTTTCTTTTCTTTGCCTTTCTTTTCCCCTCACTCAACTGGGTTATAATCTGTTCTTGTCCCTTTTAACTTCATGCAGAACTGAAGAACATTATGAGACAACAACATTAAAAGTATTGCAAAATGCTCCTGTATTTCTGCACAGCAGCTGTGGACAAAGCTCACAAAATACTGTGTTACTAGGAGCTGCAGGGAAAAATAATGCCTATTGTACACAGGGTGCTCCCTTGCTACTGTGAATGCTCCTTTCTGGTCCCCTGGCATTCTCTACAGAGCAGAGGCACCCTAAGCATTTCTCTACCTCACCTCACCACTTTCCTCCTTCACCCTATACTCAGCCTTTCATTCCCATCCCTGCTTCATCCTGCTGGCATTGTCCTTACAACCCTGTGCCAGGAAGCGGATTGAACTCTATTGCTGAAATGATCAAAACTGAGGGGATCTCCACTTCTGAGGGTTATTTATACTCCTGAGGGTTGCAGCAGTGTAGTCAGCAACACAGCACCATCATCCAGTTAGCAGGCAGTGCCTGGTAGAGAAAGTGGCTCTGGCTGGATAGGAACCTCTCTGGTGGCTTTGCCTTGCAGAAGACTAAGTTTTGTGGAACTGCTCCTGGCTGACAGGGGCATGTCAAAGGAGCTTCAGTGTAATAAGAGTGGGGGATCCAGAGGATTGGCTCAGTGAGGCCTTGAAGAGATGGTGGGCAGGGTGAGAAGAATGGTAAGATAGGTGGAAATGAGGGTATGAAAACTCAGTGCATCTAGACATGGGATGTCAGAATGGAGATAGGGTTAGAGGGGGCTTTACTGGGGAGGGAGAAAGCTAAGCATCAGATCTAGTAGAGGGGGGTTGAAGGGGTATGTCATATTTTACTAGACAGGTATAGCTAGAAAAAGCTCTGACACACTTCCAAGCACATTGACTTTCAGTGACATGGAGACAAGTTTATGTGCCTGAAAATCTATCTGGTTCCTGTCCCTTCAATTTAATAAAAAAAAAGAACCTGGCCTTACAAATATTTCCTTGGTGATATTCTCATGCCATCACAGCTCCAAAAGCCACATAAATACAACCAGAGGAAAAGACAGAATGATGTGTGGGGAACTGGCAGTTGGTGGGAAAATTCAAAGGCAATTCTTCTTGCCAGCTTTCCCAAGGATGTATTAAAAACAGGCTTCTACCTTCCTTAAGCAGTCTCTGCCCAGCAGTAGATTTTACATTCTCTGGGCTCCCTAGAGTTCAAACACCTTTAATGTCTAAAAATGCTCACCTCTCAGTTCTATAACTGAATTCCTCTTGGCTTTCATCAAAATTAGCAGAGCTACCCAAATAGTAGATATGATGAAGATCAGTCCTTTTCTGTTGTCTTTCTGCGCATTTGCTCCTGATCTTACTGCCTCATGCTAAATATGCCCACTGTGTCAGAGCTCTGTCCCTGGGCTTGCCATGGCACAGACACTGTGGAGGAAGTCCCCATGCCTATGGTAACACACAGCCCTCATGTTTTGGGTTAGTGAAGGGTAAGCAATGGTATACAATTTCAGGGAGGATCACTGGTTTGCAATCTCTCCAGGAAATTGTAATGTTCACTTAGACACTATCCTTAGTCTGAATACGTTAAGCCCACTGGTGAAAAGATAACCACAATTGAAGTTAATTGTGCAGTTACTGGAAACAATAAGAGTTCTCTTTGTAGTTAGTCCTCCCACTCATGGCATCAGCTAGTTTTGTATCCTCGCTATCTCACACCACAAACCAGTGGGGAGAAAACAGTAATACTTGACTCCCCCCTCCCATTTTTTTTTTTAGTGGAGGAGGCTTCATTTTTGCCTTCTGTGTAGCTTTATTCACTGGCAAGCTTGCATTTAACTGCAATTTTCAAGTGTCTCACAAAAGATTATCACATGTATCCTGACAAATATCAGCAGTGGGACTGTCACTTTAGAAAACGACAAAAACAAGTGAAACTGAAGGAATTGGTGGCAGGACTTTCTGTCTTTAGTTTTAGGCTTCATCTGTTAGAAACTGTTAAATGGGGAGGTAAGCTGTTTTCCAAAGGTTTTTTGATAAAATGCAATCCAATGCTTCCATACTTTTCTCTCCTATTTATGCCACAGGGCTGTGGAATAGGTAACAAGGCAGTATTCTGTCTCACCAGTCCTTAAATCCACAGAAAATGAGAGAAAGAGAAATAGGTTGTTTGCCTCTGAAGTGCTTACAATTGACTCCAGAGGATCCTCAGGCTTGTCATTGATAGAAGAATGCTCTTCTTTGAGTGTAAGAACACCATTTTGGACTTTATGGACTTGGGCTCCAGTGTTGGCAAGAGTTAGATATTGCTGTGCAAAAGACTTTTCCCTGGACATTCAGAAAGAATTTTCAGTAGCTCTGCATGTTTACTCCCCAAATCAGGAGCTTCTATGTGCTTTCTGTGGGCAAATACTGGTGGAAGCAAAAGCCAAACCATGGCACCACATTAAGGCCGGAAAAACTGCTTAAAAAAACCAGATTGTTCCCCTTCCCTTTTCTCAGTCATCTTGATTCTTACGGAAACCTTCTTACAATTGCAGCATAAGCATTTGTATGACTTTGTGGGGAACTATATTGCAAAAAATTGCATATTTTTTTCCCAGGGGCTGTTTTTCATCTGGATCAGTGCCTTGATCTGGTCAACCATGCAGCCACACAAATATTTATGATGGCACAGTACAACAGATGATCTGGGAGAAATTGTGGGAGTGGAAGAAAGTGGGGACTACTTTATTGGTAATCATGTTCACTTAAAAAAATATCAAACTGTAGCTTAAAGAAGAAAGGAATAGCAGTGGGATGACACATCTGAGAAGGGGGTTGAGGCATGTGTATTATTCTCCAGAAATGAAAATACAGCTTCAAATATCAAATGGTGCTGTTACAGGGGGTGAATATCTGCTGACACAGCCATTACCAAATGTGGCAGTCTACAGGCAGGGAGACTTTTCAGTTTTTCAGTCTGTCTGAAACTTCACTTTGAGGAAGCTGGGAAGCAGAAGATGCAGGCAGTGTATTCAAACAGCAGAAGGAGTGATCTGCATGTAGATGACCCTGTGCCTCCATGTGATCCACAAGATCTGAAGTGAGATGCTATGTGAGATTGTTTTGGATAAATATGCTGGTGTCTGTGTGTTTGTGTCTGTGCACAGATGGGTTCTTGCATGGTGTTCTTCTCCTGAAGGTGCTTGCTGTGGGTTGTTTTTTGGACTGGTTTGTCACCAGAAGGAGAGCATTACACACACATTTATTTACTGCTATTTTCTTATGAAGCTGTGCTACTTGCAGTACTTCTCTGGGCCCTGCGTGCTGCAATGGCACAATAGCCTGTCCAAGTCCTCACAGAAAGATGACGTGGCTCCATGTTCCATGTTGCTGGTGTTCATCCTGACTCTTGGCACTTGGGCTTGTATGGCTTTGGGAAAGGGCCCTCCCATACCCACCAAAACTGACTTTGCTGAGCCTTTGATGGCCTCTGACATTTGCTTAAATATGTCTGAGTTTTATGCCAAAATATCCTAGTTCCAGTGCTTTCAGGTTAAGAGCAGAGAAATTGAATAAATGTTGTTTCCTGCTTCCTGTGGCTCTACTGCATTTTATAAAACCCTTCAGAGACAACTTCTAATCCAGAAGGGAGCTTACAAAACGCTTCACCAGTATTAAGCTAAAGCAGTTGCCAAGTCTATTCAGAGCCTCACAGCCACATTTGTGCTGAAATGCCTTTCTGGACAGAGGTCCAAAGTACTGGGCTATGCCAATGGGCAATTTTCAGCTCCCAGTTTGTTCTTTCTCTACAAGACCCAAGGCATAACTTAGACACATCCAAGCTAATTTTGAACACGTTAATCAGTTGCCTACAGCAGTCTAGTTAAGGGAGCAAGGAGTTAATAAAAAATGTCCTGTCAAAAAATCAAGGTGGATTAGGCATCAATAAGCTCCATGGTGCTGCAGGTTTATGACTGTCCCTGGTCCAAAAGACGAAAGTTTGGTTCTTTTCACATGGTACAATATTTTGGGGGCTCTCGTGCCTTTATATTGTGAGGGACTATTCTTCTTGAATACTGCTGAGATAAGTATTCCCTGTTTACATCTGCCTTTTAAGAGATTCTCTAGCCCACTACTGCATATAGTCTCATAGTTGTACACAAGGTAAGAGAAAGGGTTTCTGCTCTGTAGTCAGTGTTGTGGGAGGATGGACTGTGTTCAAGTACTTTGATTCCAGACTAAATGCCAAGTCTGATTTAGCCTGGCACATCTTGTGTTAGTGTTTCCAGGGACACATGAACCAGTTCCTTTCAGAAATGTTTTTTAATGAATGAAGTTCTGAATATCCAAGTGGCACTTCATTATTCACTGCTACTTTATTTCAGTAGATGTTGTTTCAGTCAGTATCTCCCTAGCTTTAAATGAATAATGTCATTATACCTTCACTTCTTCAGAGGCTCTCCGGATCAAAGATGTCAGCTACTCTGTGATCTTCATTAAAAGAGAAAGGCAACGGGGAGAGGGCTTGCTCACACAGTGAAAAGATCTTTTAAAACTCTTTGTCTCTTCAGACCATAATAATGGAACAATGACTCTCACTGGGAATGGATGCAGGGTAAGAAACAGAACAGTGCTGCAATCAGACAAGTTTTCTTCTTTTATGCATGGGGAAGTTGCCGTCCAGATCATTACAAATGCTTTGTTGCCCCCACATTTAACTACATTGTAGGAAACCTGATGGGAAGAATGACCTTGGGAATAGGTTTTACAGTTCCAGCTGCTGCAAATTTAAGGGCAGGATTGTTGGCTTATAAAGCTAGGAGTGAAAAAGAAACAATAATGAATCAATTGTAGGACCAGAAATATGGATGACTTTTTTAATACTCATATTGCATCTCTGCATAACTATCTCAGGGCCCTAAGGGCACCCCCATTTCTGATTACCCTTGCCCAGCCTTCTGGGGCTCCCCCCACACTGTCTACAGCCCAGGATCCCATGTCAGCCCCTTGGGGGCAGAGCCACTCTCCAGCTGCCCACAGCTCTGCTCAGCTGTGAGTGCCCCAGGCTGAGACCACCACAGGCCTATGTCCCCATCCCCACAGAGTTGCCGAGTGCCTGGCACTGGGACTCTCTGGGATTTCCTAGTGCCTCACCAGCAGTTCTGTTTTGCCATCTCTTGTAGGAAGACCCCAGCCCTTGCAGGGCCCTCACAGTCAGGTTGCTTTTGCTGGAATTTAGCCAGCACCTTTCTGAGGGCTTTTTTCCTGATGCTTTCTCAGATACACGAATACATCTGAGCTGACTAAAAATATTCTTATCTATTATTCAATAATCTCTTCATCTTTCACCTTGCTGCTGGGTTGCTTTGTAAAACTTTAACAATAAGCTCATTTGATTGAAGTGGAGATAAGGAGTCAGTTCATAAGTGCAGATTTTTGCTGGGAAACGATTTGTGAAACCCATGTGCACTTGGCCTGTCTGCTCGTTTTAAGACCTACAGATACCACCATAGGTAGTGCCCTAGGAAGTGGGTGCTTGTTTGTTTCCACAGACATTTCAAGTGTGTAACATAGGACAAAAATGTTCTTTAACCTTTATTTAAAAATATCTATAACAAAACCACTGAGCTCGACTCTAATACCCAGGAATAGCAAATGAGATATTCACCAACATGAAGCAATGCTCTAAACAGAGTATTTTCATCACTGTATTTTTTTTATTTGAATGATTCTTTTTGTCAGAATATTTGAAGAAGGTAGTTGACAATGTTGCTTTAAAGAGTTTATGACAGCCACAAGCTTGAGGCTGGAAGAGGAAGGGAGGGTTACTAATGTGAGAAGATATTGCAGACCACAACAATCCCCTTTCCCTCTTGTCCTGGGTTGGCTGTTATGACGGTTCTAGTTTTGGAAATATGTGGTTTCTATTTTTGCTTCTGAAAAAAAAAAGAAAGGGAATACATTTTTCAACAACATTGTGAGAAGAAACTGCCATTGCCCAGCCTGCAGAACATGTGCATGCACAATGCACAGGTGGTGTGAGAATGTGCGTTTCATGAAGACTTGTTCAGGAGTGATAAGGGAAGCCTATCTCTAACCCAGGCCATGGTAGTATGTGTGCTCTGAAACACTTGTCCTACCAGCCTCAGGCAATTCCACTACAAAGTATCTGAGGGGTTGTCCCAGTACAGCTTGGTGGATATCTGTCACCTTCTGCTGCTTTTGCCACCAATGTCATAGGTGTGATATTAGTGGCTTTTCCATGCTTGCTGAAGAATTTCTTTCACTTGAGATATCCCTCCAGGTTTCCTGTGTAAGCAGTACTGAAAAATAAACTATCTGTTTTCTCAGGACTTCCTGGAATCATGGTCCCAAAGCAAGGGCGGTTAAAAGAATTTTTTTTTAAACAAGACTTGTTAATTAAAAATGAAATAAAAATATCTTATTACCTCTTTGGCCTTAACTATACTGAGAACATATACTGATCTAGCACATAACTTTCATGAACCACAGTTGTATTTTACACTGTCAGAGCATGTCACAAATTTCTGCCCTTGGTCATTTCAAGGACAAAATGACGTTTTTAACATTGGGATAGTTAGAAAACAATTTTACCTCATACATTTTAACGCTGCATTTTCCCTGTATACTGTTGAGCTTTGTTATTCTAATTTTGTCTTCAGTAGTGTGTTTCTAATTTTGTTGTTGTGGCTGTTGTTCCCTAAGGGTATTTGGAAATGAGATTCAGCATTTTAAAAAATGCTTAGATGTAGCAGACTTCTAATAATGAAATCAATGGAAAGAGTATTTCTAACTATAAATCCTGAATACTTTATAATGAATACATGAAAAGTTGCTACTCTTTGTTGGGTACTGAGTTTTCCATTCCTGGTGTATGTAATCATATTTCTCCTGGACATACTCTGTGCACATCTGGAAATCTCCATTCAGAAGGGCCAGTTGACATGTTTTCCACCAAAGTGTATGTCAGATGTGCCAGAATCCACAGGAAACCTTTTAAAGCAAGAGGGCTGTATGACCAGTGCAGTATTGTGGCATTATGACCAAGAAGCTGGTTTAATTTGGAAACAACAGCAGAAATTTCCTTTGAGATAGAAATAAGTGCAATTTTTCTTTCACTAATCTGGAAAAGTTGGGTTACTCCAGATCTGGAAGGAGGCATGTATGGCTAGGCAGGATTCAGGAGCTTTCCAACAGAGGCTCTTCTTCACCTATGTGCAAAGGTGACCCAGGTCTTGCTATATGTGCCTTCTCAGGAGATGGATTTTTCTTCTGGGGAAGCTCTTCTCCATGCTCTCTTGTTGACAGCAGCTTGTCTGCTCTACCCTACACCTCCTCAGCATTTTTATCTGAACCACTGAGGGCATCTGGAGGTAAAAGGAAAGTCCCAGACCAAGAACTTTGGAATGTCCAGTGCTCACTTTCCCTGATGGCCATAGAATCAGCAAGGAAGAATCAGCAAAGGTGTCAGTGGGGCCTACACTTGCAGATTCCCTGATTTACATACCTGTAGGTTACTCAAATAGGATAATGTGTTTTAGAAACGATTATCTTGCTGAGTCTTGTTTTCCAAATATTAGCCCAGAGCAAGTTTTTACAGTTGATATACAATGGCCTGATAGAAATATTTATGGTAGAAGTTCTGCCAGCTCTTTAATGCCAGCAACACCCTGACCACTTAGTCACTGGAGGGCTTTGTTGTCAAAATGACTCTTTCTTTTGCAAATGACAATATGTTTGGGAAATACTGGTTGGTGCATCTAAGAGTAGAGGCTCTGTGCTGGTTGGTGGTTAGCCAAGCCCACAGGTTCTGGGTGCCCATGTCCCCATGCAACTCTGCCAGGAACAATAAGGGAGGGTGCTCATGCAGCACTTCTTATCTTCAGGTAGGTTCACAGAGGGTGTGGGACCTGCTCCTCACCAGCTGCACTCACTGTCAGCTGCAGAGCTCCAGGGTCAGCTCTTCTGTGGCTTCAGGCAGGAGTGATCCTGGTGGTACGTGGGACACATGCTGCCTGTCACTCCACATGCTGCTTGGAGAAAAAGCAGCATGTGCCCTAAGCCAGGACATGCAGCACATCCCAGCTCAGGCACTCACTGCTTGCCATGGCTGGCTACCATATCCTGCCTGCCTGGAGACAGGACTTCTCTATCAGACTAAATAGATGGCAGTGTCTTTATTAAGATATTTTTAATGGAAACACTCCCATGAAGCATAAGGCTTCCTAAATTCTTTTGACTACTGTGTATGTGACTGTGGGTGATTTTCTACCTCCTTTTGATTTTGATTTAATTTCCCAGACTTGGAGCACTCCTGGTAAAGAATACCAAATATGTCAAATTATATCATGTGTCTGAGTAGCATTCAGTGTCTTCATGGAAAAAATGTTGACGTGGCAAACTCATGACAGGTCACTCTGCCTTTGTGGAACTGCTGGACAACCTTTCTGTCGACATGCCCTTGGGAGATATTCAGAAACAATGTCTCACATGTTGGTATGGACAGAAGCTACCTGGAATTTGGATAAAAAGGCAAATGTATTTGCTGAGCCGTTCTTGGTAACACAACAGCTTGTACAGTAATATATTTGTTATTATTGGCCTGATTTAGGAGCAGGTTATGTTCAGCACATACTGTATAAAAACTCATGAAAAACAATGTGAGCTAAGACCATTGAGCTTTAGCTAACATGGTACATTGCCTACTTTCAGTTAGGCTCAATTCAATGAAAATTAGTGCCAGTTGTGTTTCATTAGTGCACCAAAAAGAGAGCTGTGTTTTTGTTTTGCAGAAAGTTGCTGAATCACATCACTGTGCAGAGTATATTCCTCAAATGGCCTTTCTCTAATGATGGAAAAAAATAAGCAAAAAAGAAAGCAGCAAATCTGTTTTAAAAGTCAAATGATGAACCATATTATGAGGACAAGTAATAGTATCCTTTTATTTTATTATATTTCTCATGCTGCATTGCCTTGGAATTGAAGGGCATAGAGTATTCCTTTTTTCTTTTACTGCTGCATGGCTTGTGCTTAACTATTTATATTGCAGTGCTAAGACCTGCTCTTGCTCCCCAGGAGAAACACACTAAGGTATTATTAGACCTAAATGCATGGGCGAAAAGCTCTTAGTATAATTTTTTATGTATAAATATTTTATACTTTATACCCATCCTTAGACTTTCGCCAAAATGTAAGTTACCTGATGCACACTCCGGTGGCTAGTCTTTCTACAAGAGGAACTCACAGGTGCAATGCGGTAAATAATGCATGTATGTTTGCCATGTATTGTGCTCTGTTTTTTATTTCTGATTGTTATTTTTTAATTTAATAATGCATCTACTGCTTGCTCAAGCCCCGAACAAATGTTTTTTAGCTGCTAGTCCTTCATTCTCTAAGACTGAAACTGAGTTGGTTTAATAACACCCAGTTTCTGTTAAACTTTCTTTTTGGTCACAGCTCCCTATCTGTTAGAAAAAGAGAAAAAGATCTTATCCTCTGTTTTATTGGACTATAATAAACACAGTTAGGCAGAGGCTTTTGTAACAGATTTGTGTCATGCTCAGCAAACACAAATCTGTCTAGGATGGGCCTTCTGGGCTTTACAGCAATACAAAAAACTACCAGCTTTCTGGACCTTCAATACAGGTATACATGGCTTAAAGGCTTAAAAATTTTTGTGTAAGCACATGTGAATGCAAATACACATAATGTTCAGTTCAGTCGCATAGCCTCTACCGACAATAACTAACTATGACATTTCTGTATATTCTGTCTTCTGAATAGGCTCTGCTTAATACTGCTTCTCTTATGTTGTCTGTGACATGGTTAGCCTTTTTTTTAGTTTTTCTTTTTGTTCAACAGGAAATGCCAGACTTTTCTGACTGCATTTTTCCTTTTCTTCTAGGCACTGCTCTATTACTTTGGCCGTAAGTGTTGGAAGATGAATTTCTCCTCAACTTCCAGGCAAGCAAATCTCCATCCTGCAATGTGCAGAGAAGCTGCTGAAATGCTGGGACAGAGAGACTGGTGGAAACACTAAGAAATTCCTGACTCCCTGTAGGGCAGAAAGTACGTAAAAAGAGGGAGGAGGAAGATGGCAGGTGTGAACCTGCGGCTCTCTTGCCTATGCCCTGAGAGGCAGGTCTGGTATTACTCCCCCCGTTTGCAGGGCAGCTGCTCTGGCCCTTGCGTAGGGCTCTGCTCACGAAGACATTTTCTTCCTCCACCTTTCTCTTTCCTTTCTCTCAGGGTCATCACTTACGGTTGTAAACTCCTCCTGCCGAAGAAAAAGAAGGCGGCCTGCTCCCTCTATAGGCTTCCCTGGTTGTTGCGTTCACGAGGCAGCCTTCCAGGGGATCAGAGCTGCGTGCTTTTGAAGACTCAGAAACGCTGAAGTGGGATGTATTCTGCATTTCTTTTAAATTTAGAGATGTTTTATGTGTGTGAATATGCATTTTTGTGTGTATGCGTGTGCATGTGTGTGTACATATGCCCACACATGTTCTCTAACACCTATGTATGTAGCTACTTTTCCTGCAAAAGTCACGTATTGAGCCATTTTACTGTTTAATTTTAGTCTTTTTTAAGAACAAATGCATGATCCTTTTGTGTGAACTTGCTGTTTGTTAATGGCTTATGACAACAAATTCCTGACTGCATGCTACCCTCATTAATGGAAAAGACACCTGAGCCAGCAGTTCCATGAACTCAGGCACATTTCCTCCCCAGCGTTGTCTATCCCAACTGCTCTTGTCTCCTCTCTGTCCCAGGACTCTGCCTCCTCAGTTGCACCAGCACTGCAATTGCTGGCATCATCCTGGTAAGAAAAGCAACCTGTATTAAGAACAACTCTGTAAATAAAAAGCCTATTTGTAATTTGGATCAGCTCAGTGATCTAATTTACAGCACAAACCCAAAAACAGTTGGAGAGAAGCATGAGTGTGAAGAAGCAGCCAGAGGCAAGGCAGGGATGGGAGACAGACATTCCCAAGCTGTCCTTGCAGCTGAAGTCCCCCTTTTGTATAACTACAGCTGCCAGTGTACCTTGGCTCTTGCACAGATATCAAAGGGAATTCCCCTGCACTGCCTGAAGTAACACTTTAGGGAAAAACTGACACATTGGTGAGTTACATATTAACCATTATAGAGAGTGGCAGTGTGACAAGGCAGTGAGTTACTGATAAAAAAAATAGCAAAATTTCCATTATGCAGAGCATGGGTAATAGCTCCTAGGAAAAAACAGCCCAGCTTTTTCCACTAAATTACACTGTTTTCAATTCTTCCATACTTTCTGAAATGTGAATATATTGTTCAGATGTTTTCAATGCTAAATAAATGCCTCTGGGTATTTCTTGTGGGTAGCTGAGGGGAGAAGGCAGGAAATGTTTTAGCTAAAATGATGCAGCTATTTCCAAGGAAGTGTCAGAAGAGCAGCATACAGGATTACAAGAGTTACAGAAAAAAATAATCATGGCAGTCATTCAGCACTGTGCCCAGTTTTCCCTCCCAAGATCTGACCTTGCTCTATGTTCAGCATTATCAGAGATTGGCTGCAATGAAGTTTAGGTTCTTATATCTCTTAGGACACAAATTAATTGCTTTAACTTAAGTTTAAAAGCAGAACCTTGCCAGAGATGACAAATGGAAGTGTTATATATCACCAGTTAAATGACTAGTGTTTCATTTGTCTTTGAAGTTTCTGGTGAAAGCTGAAGCATAATGGTGAAAGAAAAAATAATTTAAGTTGCGTAATACCTCACATATGGAATTGATAATGCTCTGTTTTTATATAGAATATATTGCTCTTTAGTGGTTATATTCATATATATATATATATAATGAAGGTGATTTGGTGTCCAATATGTGCTGTGCATTTATTCAGGAGATTCAGGAGATTTAAACTTTTTGACTGAAGATATTTTTTAATAGAAGATCCTTCTTTCAGTCAATGTATTCTGCTACTTAATGAAAAGAATCCTGTTCATGTTTCAAGTCAATTGTTTGGTTTTCAAGAGACATTTTTTTGACCTTCAAAACCACAAAAATGATCCTTGCTTTAGACTAAAATACCATCTTTTCGAATTGGAAAAAAACCCCAAACCAACCCCCTTTTTCTTTTCCCAAAGCACTTCTTATTTCAATAGTAATATATTTCCTTGAAGTTGTATGTTTGGAATTGAATTACATGGAATTGATGTAGCCAAGGCTTTAAGCACTCTTACATAATGAATAATATAACCAAAATCCCTGTGGTCTTTTTATCAGGAACTCAGACAGGCACTTAGAGAGACCCTTTTTCTATTCCCAATACTATGGGAAATATACTCTGTATTTGACAAGGTGAAATAAAAAGGGATTCAGATAACAAAAGGATGGTAATAAATACTAATGCATACAGGAGAGTTGAGGGTAGGCCATGTTCAGGGCAGGATATTGCTCAAGTGTGTTTGGGAAGTACTGACAGGGACTTCCTCTCCACTCCTTAGATCTGCTAACCTCTTCATGTGGGTCAGGGTTGCCCTGGCATGTGGAAGCTGCATCTCCTTTCATCCCACCCTGACCTCTTGATGCAAACAGAGGCATGAGTAAGGGAGATGAATGATTTTGCTTGAATGGCTGGTGCTGGCTGCCAAGGAGGCAACCTGTGACAGAGGAGAAGAGTGGTGAAAGGCAAAAAGGGGTAGCCAGGATTAGTTCAAAAGAAAGGCTAAGCAAAACCAGAGAGAAACATTTAGGCAAAGACTTAGCCCAGGGATGAGTGAAGCAGAGTTGCAATGGGGTTGATAAAATCCAGGGCACAAGTGTACTTAGGAATGGCGTGGTTGTTGTTTTGATGCAAGGGCACTATATGTATACTAGCACTGCAGATACTGATCATCTCTAAGCTGGTGCCAGAGGTCTGTCACACACACCAATTTGGAATCGCTGCCAGTTTTCTGAGTACAGTGTGTCCAGATGATTATTACAAGTCTGCAGTAGGAAGCATGCAAGTTGTGCTTATATCTGATACTCAGACTCCAAGAAGAGGGCAAAGAAATATAGGTCTTTTATGTGACAATTTTGATCAGTCTCATCATGAAAAAAAAAGCTTTGTACTTGCCCATAAATTAAACACCTGTTGTGATTAAAACACAATAACATCATTTTCTGCTTGTTGAAAATGTTTTGTATACAGGCTTTCGCAACATCATTTCTCCTCACAAGAGGCAGACTGTAAGACAACTCAGCATCACCTTTCAGATGGTTATGCTGTCACACTACTGTGTTGCACCATCAGGGTGTTGCAAAGAATGCCTTACAATGTGGAGCTACCCAAACCTAACTAGGCTTGGGAGCGACATATTCCTTACTGTATGCATGACCTCATCTTCAAAGGAAGATTAGCATTAGTAAACTTAAGATTATGGAAAGGGAGGAGTTGGCTTAAAATTCGTTTCAGCAACAATAGGGTTCAATTAAAAAAAAAAAATCCATTATTGTTACTGTCCTCTTTGCCTGTTCTACATGAAAGTGTTCTTTTTTATTTCAGCACAGGGAGTTGCCACAGAAATCAGGACAAATAAATTTCTCATGTACATACCAATGTAACATCAGAAAGTGATGTTCAGAGCAGTTGGAATGGCTGTTTGGGCTGCTCAGTGGGGCCATGAAGATCATACTTTGGGCTGGGGGCAGGCATCTGTAACTGCAGGGCAGAGGAGAGAGCTGCCAGTAGCTGCCAGCAGCTCTGGTGTCAGACTTAGGCAAAGCATGACTAAAACAATACCACTTCTGAATACAAAATTCTCCTATTTCTTTCTTGCTTTAGTGAGAAGAGCTCTGCAGATGTGGAGACAGGGACAAAAGCAGCCAGTATTTCCTCTCTTTCTACATGCTAGTCAGCCCTGTTCGTGGGGCACTGGCTCATCCCTCTGGCTTCTGAACTGAGAAAAGAAGATGCTCCTCTTCCAAGTAACTAATGAATCATCCCTTTTAGTACATGGCATGCATGACTGCATTGTTAAAAGCAGTCTTAATCACTCACTGAGAAAAATGTTATTGATCATTTCTCCCTTTTAGTTGTTAAGTGGAAGCCTTGGGAGTTGTGACTCACAGCCTGTGTGCTGTGGCAAGCCCAGAAAGACTTTAGTCGATTTTTAGATAATTGTAGAAGCCCTCTGCATCTTATTCCTCACATCTTCCTAGTATAGCTATAATTTGGAGAAAAATCTTAGTTTTATATTATTCTAGAAATCATTTTGCTGATAGATTTGGCCTGAACTTTGCCCCAAAATTCAACAAAGAGAAGGATTTGTGGTGGGCAACTGACTTGTAGCAGGGGATAGGGCAACACAGCTTCTGGGATGGAGGAAGCCCAACCCCCATTTTGCCTTTAGCTCTGTAATGGTGTTAGACATGCTGTGCATAGAGCAGTTCACCCTGGTTTATGAGCACAAGACTATGTCAACAGAACAGTGAAATAAGGAAAAAATAAGTAGTGAGAGTAAATTTGAAGGTTCTTGACAGCTTCCTGGAAAGAGAATGAATGGGTCTGAGGTACGAAATAAATTCTGTTGTTTACTTGGAATTGCCAAAGGCAGAGAACAGCGAATAGGTAAAATATTTTCAATGTGATATGAGAAAAAATGTATCTGTAGCTATTTCAAATGTAGACAGATATACTGATTGACATACTTGTGTATTAAGTTCATAAAAAGTACTAGGGTGAAAGATTATTATTGATGCCAAATGGTAAAGTTTTCAACTGGTGCAATATGACATAGTTAAGACAGTCTATACCCTCTTAAATCAGTCTTTCTATGTTTGTATGTCTATTATATAATATAGCTGTATTCTATTATTACATCCAACTTATTTAATTGAATCAGTCACTTGTTCATTCCTCCAGAAAAGCAAAAGCAGCTACAGGGCCTCCATGGAGGATGAGGAGGAGTAAGACAAGTAGGAACAATTCTGGTAGTGAGTGATTGAAGCATGTTTTTTATAATTTTTTTCCTGTTATTTCCCCTAAATAACCTTTCTCATTCATTCTGAACAGAGGGCTTCCCCACGTGCCCCTCCATGACACTACATGACATATTGCTGGTCAGCAGGTCCTCCCACCACAGCCTTCCTTAGCTTCTGGAAAATGGAACCAACCTCTGCTGTGAGCAGACACTTAGGAAGCAGGGGTAAGAGGGGTAAAAAGGCACCCAGCTAGTGATTGATTGTGTAATGATACAAAAAACACATGCATTACACAACTTCATCATGTTTGACTGCAGCTGGGAACAAAGGTGATGTAAAATAATATATGATAATTGTGTCCTTTCAGCATCTTTGTCTAGCACTGGATAAGTAGCTTTTTGTTTCTTGGGCTGTCATTGTTGGGAAAAGTATTGCCATCAGCTGCAGGTCTTAAAAATATCCTTTGATATCTGGAAAGAAAATGGGATTTGAGACAGAACCTTGCCCTGCTACTGCATTGCTTGATGAATGTGGTCACCTGATGGAAGCATGCTGCCATGGGGGAACAGCCTTTGGGATCTGTTCCTGTGTCAGCTCAGCTCTCAGAGAATGACAGAAACCATTGTCGAGGAAGCAGATGTTCCCAGTGGTATCACAAAGAAAGAACAGACAAGAAAACATTTGAGAAGAAGGGCATCCTAAAGGCTCTAGCAAAACTGCATTTGGTGTCTTCAAGGAAGGATTCAGTGAGAGCAGAGATTTGGAGTGAGCCTTGCTGGGGGATAGCTCTGGAGAAAAGCTGAGAAGCTCCAGAGACCTCCCCAGCCATCGTGGGCTATTGGTGAGGGTTCACGTTTTGTGTGATGACCCTACAGATGCAGAGGAGTGAAACATGTAGAGCTGAAATCCCAGCCTTCCTCTGGATGGGTTCTAAAGGGTCCTAAAAGATCAGTGAGAAATAAATAGTAGCTATAAAATTCTAGCCTTTACATGGTTTTGTCTTTGTAGGAAATAGCTTGGGCCTTGACAGCTGAAAGTGGACAGACATGCTATTATCATCTGTAGCAGTTTGTGCCATGCAGAGACAGTTGTAGTAGCGAGCACTTGCTCTTTGTGAGTAGCAGGCATCAGGGAACCAACATCTTTAATAAGAAACAGCAATTTGAACTTCTGACTGCGACTTCAGTTGGAAGTCTCTTTAATACTCTTAAAATATATTTCAGTTTAGTAACCTCATTAAGCATCAATTTTTGCTTGGATCTGACAGCACCTTTTATTATCTACCGTTTCTTACATTTATAATAATAGTACTTAAACATCAAAGGAACCTTTAAAAAAATAAGCTTCTTGGATCACTTCAGTAAACAGCTTATTGCTACTAATTGCCCACCACTTCATAAAACCCCTTTCTCTTTTCTGGCTCTTCCTTGCAAGGCCCCAGTGAGACTGCTAACTCCATATCTAGTATCCCAATATTTAAAGTATAAGATTGTGACCTTCAATGCATTTTTTCCCTTCCTTTACCCATGTATTTCTAAGTCTCCTTGTGAAACTTCAGAGCCAGGCCATTGCATTGTGTATCTGGAGGATTCCCACTGGTTCCCACATTCAACCATATCTGTGGTTATGGTCTCATACACCTCTCTGACAGAGACATCCACATGCCATCCACCTTTCCATGCCAACAGAGCCACAGGCTGTGTTTCTACCTAACAGGAACACCAGTCATTAATGGGAATCAAAACTCAGGATGACCAAAAAAGCCTTGCTCATGAACCATGCGTAGTGGGTTTTCTCTTAGTGTAGACTGGAATATTGATTTCAAAACCATACTGAGGTCAGGTCCCATGATGTGTAAGAGAGCCAAGAGTCCAGCATTCAATATTGTGACATTTCTTTGAATGTCTTGAAACACTGAATGACTCCTCATTTCTTTTTCTGTCTTGGGCCAGGCAACAAAACGGATGTCCTGCACAAAGTATTGTGGACATAATATTGCTGGGCAGTTGAGAAATGATGTAGCAGTAGGTGACCCTCACCTCCTCCTAAAGACAAATGACCTTTTTACCCTTATATTTTTCAACTATACTGCCAGAATCCAGGAATACATTACACAAGCTTAAAAATGCAAGATTTTAATACAAATCAGTATTGTCCAATTGCCTACCAAAAAAAGGGCTTTATTATTCCCTATGGGAAATCTCTACATTTGATCAGGAATGTCTAATATGAATAAAATGCCCTAACTTCAAAGAGTATGCTTGATTTTCCATTTCTTGATCATTCAAATCATCTGGCAAATCCATCAAGAGATTTTGGTGCATGAAACATATGCTAGCCAGGTAGTTAAACCACCACTGAGACTTTTTCTAGGTTGGATGATTTTATTTGGTTTTGAAATCTTAAATCTTAAAAAAAAATAAAAAATTATATGATGCTTTTCTTGCTTCTTTGATTTTAAAACTTTTTAAGGCAGAAATGGCCCATGCTAAAACCTTCTACAATATATATCCAGTTTTGGGGGAGCCATTTCAGTGCCAAGCTGGAAGTAAGGACAGAATATTTATTTTTGGAGCAGACTTATCACTGGCATTGCTCTTACCATTACAGCTAACAATCATCTAAGAAAAGACAGGTCTAGAGGCCAGGCTGGGGTTACATGGCTTGGCAAATTGGGCTTCAGATTACTTAACTGTAGATCAGGAAAGTTACCAGCACAAATAGCAAAACTCCAGGTGTTACGCAAATTTATTCTACCTAACAAAATGTATTAACATTGTTTTAAAGCAGTTACTGTCTTCTGGCCAGCTTTATAATGCATTTGATATGGAAGAGTTTTGCCTGCAATCAACTTGCAGTCAACAGAAAGTATAAAACTGTTTTAACACTATAACTCACACTCTTAGTAGCTCAGATGATACAGAAATTCAGTGGTGGATGTGTATTTGTTCCAGATTAAATCAGTATTGTTAGTTGACCCAGTAATGCATCTAGCTGGCATTAATAGAAAGGAGTCTCAGCTGTTGAAGGGTTGATCTTTGATAACTGTGTAACCATGTGGCATTTCATCGTGCACAGGAAATGCATTTGTTCCTTTTTCCTTCACTGATACCCAGTGCCTCTTTGCCCTAGGCTTTGGTATATGTATTTTTTATTTTCCATTAATAAATTAGATGGTTTGGGGTTATTTTTGCTTCAGGATTTTATGAAATTTCAAATTTCATCTGCTCTATACCAGAAAAAGGTGAAAGAAAGGTCCCACTCTTTAATTTTTTAGTGAGAACATTTTAGCGCAAAAAAACCCCACAAAACAAAAACAAAAAAAACCAAACAAGCTTAACTGAGAAAGATTTTTAATCCTCCTTTGTTTCTAACCAAGATCCTTCCTCGTGTCTAAAGCATTACTACATTTGCTACATAGACAGGTTTGGCTAGTACTGCAAGAAAATCAAGGTCTGGCCAGCCAGCATTTAGTGTGCATAGACTTCTAACATTAAAAAACAAGTCTGGATGACTTTGAAAGGTTAACTTTATAATAACAGATACCATTAAGTGTTACATGATTAGTGTAATGCTATGGGTCTATTTGTTTACTGTTTTAAGAAAGCCTGTTAACCTCCTTTTATAGTTAAAATTCGGCCTCTTTATTTAGCAGCCTGTATTCTGACCATTTAAAAATGTTTAACTGAATTGCTGATGCGAGACATGTACACAGTGACTCTCAATAAAGCCAACATTTATTGCATCTACTTATATACAAGGCCATGAACAAATAATGCATTAATGTTCGGAGAGAGAGAGGACAGTGTTCGAAGCAGTGCTGTATGGACCTTCTTATTTTGTAAAAAAAACAACCAACCAAAGAAAATAACCCATGCAAAAGCTTGTTATTGCACTTGGTTAGCTTTGTGTTTGAAGAAAACCAACCCATGTCAGACCTTCAGCATTTTTTGCAGTTATGCAGAAGGGTGGCCAAAATTATGCCCCTAACTATTATCATTAAATTTAATAAAATTTAAAGAAAAATCTTCCAACATTGAATCTTCATACACTGAAAATACATTTAATGTTTCTGCTGTAACTAGGAAAGTCCTACTAAGGTTATTTTTAATAACCATTACTAATGACATGCAAATTGTCATTTCCCCTACTTCTTTCATTTGGCATTTAAACCATTTTGCTTAAAAATCTTTGAAATAATCTCAAACATGCATAGACTGATGGAGATGAATAAGTTTGTGTCTAAGAGGAGGGAAAGAGGAGCTACATACGCATATTAACACATGCCAAGGTGAACAGATAAGTAACCCCAAAGAATCTGTTGTTCAAAATATTTTAATTTTACTCTGCTGTGAAATTCCACAAAGCCCTTTTCTTGTTCCTTTTGACCCATTTTCTGTGCCATTTACTGGAAAGTACCTAGACGAATTGCCAACTATTCCTAACGTCTCTGGAGTAATGGGATCAGAATGGCCATGGTATCACCACAGCTTTTGATGGTGGAATTTGAAAATGTTTCTTTTATGGCAGGCTTTCAACTTTATGCGGAATAATTTCTTAGCTGAGGTGTTTGGCAAAGAGTGCTCTGCATGACTCAGCAGCAGATCTTCTCCATCTCAGATTTTGGTTATATTAATATGAGGTTTATTTTTTACATGAACTTATACATATTTATGACTTAAGTCCCCTTGCATGTTGTTGGGCTTTCTCTAGTTCCAGTGCCTTTCTCTCCAGCTACTCCAGCAAAGCTATATGGCATATGCTACACAGGGATTCAGTATTGAGGTGGATGGAAAAGGAATCAGTGACTGGAGCAACTTTTTTGTTGATAATAGAGATAATTCTGTTATTCTGTCCTTAATTGGGGTTTCTTAGGGTGAGCTGTGGAAATTTTACAATGTTCAAATTCTGTAATAGTAGAATGAAGTCATGACTTCGAGCTCTTGGATTTGGTATTAATGCTAGCCATGCAACCTTTATTAGTACACACACTCATTACTCATGCAAGTAATTGTACTGGCTTGAAAGAGGCTCTCTGTAGCACAGGAACTGGCCTCAAGTCACCAGCTCTTTGTTAGAGACATCACCACAGAGTCTGCCAGGTTCTAAAGCAGCTGAGCAAACACACTTTCTCTAATTCATGCAGGCAGAAGTACTGGTGCTCTGGCAGTACCATGAGTGAAGAATTGGAGAGGTGATATTTTTCACAGTAGTGAGAAGGGAGTGGGTCCTTAACCATTGGTGATTAGTCCAAGAATAGACTAAAACTACCCTATGGGTTTTGCCTAGGTCCTTAGGGAAACAAAAGGGGCTTCTTGTGCCTTTCAATGTCCTTTTCTTCTGCTCCCCATTGCACACTTTTTGAACCCATGGAGCAGTAAACCTCTCAACAGACACAGGCATAGATATCTCAAAGGTGGTGACGTTTCTTTGGCTTCTGACAAAATTAATGACTGGGTGGAGGTGAAAGACCCATGCTTGTGCTACTGGAAAGTTAAGCTCCTGAGCAGCTCTGAAGTGGCCACAGCACATCCTGTGTGGTGGGGATCTTGAGTCGCCTTGGAGAGACAGAAGATGAAATTTCTGTAAAAGTAAAACTGTGGGAGATGTTTTCCATGGGATGATAGACTTAATGTCTTTCACTGCTCATAAATAATTTGGTTGTCACCACCTAACTGGTTGCCAATATATTTACTAATTTACTAAATATTATTAGTAATATTTGACCCTTCTATAAAGCTTTTCATCACAAAAATTCAATATCTTTTCACCATAGAGAGATATCAGTATTTCCTTTTTTTATAGCTGGAGACTGCTACACAGAGGACAGTTTTGGGCTGACTAAAAAATTATATACAGTTCCCAAATCTAACATTAATGCCCAAGCAACTGATTATTCTAAATTTGCTAACAACAGTTTAAAACCATCCAAAATATTTTTCCAGGTTAAACACATTTATTTCTGCTACTAAAGTGGAGAGGGAAACAAAAAGTCAGTAACAAAATACTGAGAGTTCAATCTAAACTGTCAAACTCTTTTGAAGGCAAGATATATGCTATAATTTTAATACTTAGCTATTTTCTATTTTAAAGTAAATTCTATATAAATAGTAAAATCATTAACAAACACAGATTTTCATAATTTGAGAACTCTGAAAAGTCTTTTAGCTGTTCTTAATATCTCAGTACTCCTATGGCTGCTGTGGAGTAGAGGTACCCTATTTATGCAGGTGGCAGGCAGGGAAGGACTGGCAGCTGCCAGCTTTAGCACTTGTCCAGCAAGGTCTACGTGCTCCCATTATATAAGAGTTGTCCATATGTGCTGCAAAATAGCCCTGCCTTCAGCTGAAAATACATTTTTGCCCAAATCTGCACTTCATAAATCTTGCAAATTTTGTCATACACCTTTCGTAGAGTCATTGAAGTTTGTAAAGACCTCCAAGATCATTAAGTCCAACCTTTGACCAAATATCACAATGTAAACTAAACCATATTCTTTAAACAAGCTATGTTCAACTGAGTTTCATAGAGCTCAACTTGAAAAGAGAGAGCTTCAGAAAAAAGATATGGGTAAATTTCAAAGGTAGTTACTGAAAGTATATGGAAGAGCACACAGTGACAGTACCAGAGGCTGGTACCTTTTATAAATAGGATACTTAAAAACATCTTGAAAAAATGGGATACTTTTCCAGTGCTGCACCTTGTGTACCAAAGGAGCTTGTGACCAAGCGATTTTGAGGTCAGGAATTTTACACGAATGAAAATAGTCATCTGTATAAACACTAAAAACATGTAGGACAAAAAATAGCCTAGAAACTTGTAGGCCATAGGTGTAAGCAAGCATATGTGCTGTGCATATACCACACGTGTTCCTTGCCATTTTCTACCAAATGACAGTGGTTCATTGTAGCCCTCACTTGGGGTAGAAGATTGTGTGAACACCAATTCTTGTAACCCATGGTCCAGACATCGTTTTTTATTTGACTACATGCATAGCCATTAAAAACAAAGAACCAACTCCCCAAACTCCCAATGAAACCCTGCAGTTATCTATTGGAAGATCTGAGAAGTGCTGGTGCACACTAGGCCATTCTGAAAACTGTTTGTACAGTCAAAGACTGATTTCAGTTCTGTTCTGAAAAAAATGCTGGCTTTTACAGATATTCAAAAGGTTGTCGTAGTTCAGGCTCAGCCCTCAGCTTGTGTTTAAAGGATAACATACCTGTTCCCAGCTGGTTTTGGAAAAATCTTTGCTGTGGTTGTGTTCTGAGACTTTCTACCAACAACTGGCTCTTTAGAAAGGCACCGTCTAACCCTCTGGTCACCAAACCCTTAACAGAGTTTATAAGCTTGGATGAAATGAAAGTTTACAGCTCCCATGGCTGAGGACACAGCCTATTAACCAACAGCTGAAAATTCTATTAAATTTTAGGAGAGCACATGATATGAATTCATAGACATTACCATACACACAATAATTAAAACCAAGGACTTCCACTAGAAATGGGAAATATTTAATTTTTTTCCCCTAGGTCTCGGCCCCAAGGGTGAGTTTTTATGTGCATTGTCTAGTACATAAAAGCAGCCACCCTGCAATCTTTCTCTACAGCCAGGATGTAATAGGGTCTCTCCTCTCCCTGGCTACCTATTTAAATTTGTAGGAACTTAGTATCTTTGAGTTTTATTTAATACTTAATACTTTAATATTTATTTAATACTGTTGTATTTGAAATTGGCCCATAGACTAGCAAGTTACTGAGGGAATGATGCTTGGACAAGGAGACAGATGCATGTGTTCTAACATCCACACAAGGAAAGGATCATGTATTTCCTTTCAAGTCTTGCTAAGAAAAGCCTTCTCTGATATAAGACTTTTAACTAGTGTCCTCAAATAGCTGTCATCTTCCTCTGAGCACTCAGGAATTGCTAACCTAGGAGAGTAAAAAGCTCTACATTCTACAAAGATGAGTTGGTCAAGTTACTTGGATCTGGCAAATTAAGCACTCTGGCAGTTTGTTGTGTAGGCTGTCACTCTTGTTGAAATATCTATAAAAACTTGTAGTCATTTCTGTTTAGATTCAGAGTAAGTATCTATGGTCTGCCTAAATATTTAAAGATCTGTACAACTGTACAAAACCAATCTTATTCCCATTATTAATCCCAAGTAAAAATTTCAGAAAAAGCCTAACTATCAAATTTCAAAGCCATTTTATAATATGGAGACATAAAAATGATGCCAAGAGTGTGACCAAAGTCATCACTCATCAGCTGAAGCTGTTACCAAGTGTGTGTGTGCTCTTAATGTGCCTCACTTGTAGATCCAGTGACATTAACATGAAACACACTGGAACTTGTAGCTGGAGCAAACTGAGTCCAGTCAAACAACGTTGCCATGCTTCAAACCTCCAGCTGCGGCAGCCAAATTCTTCTGGTCATGCTTCACAACTCATGAAATGTGTGAAGATTTTAGCATATTTAGAAATGTCAGCTCCTGGGTGGAAAAATGTTTTTGATCTTAACAGCACAACTGGTGCTCTGCTGTGATATTTGTTCTGGTCGGCACAATTAGTCATTGACCAAGTGTATTATTTACTCATGTGACACTTTGTCTGGCATCCAACATGTGAAAATTGCAGCTTTTGGATAGAATGGGGAACTGTAACTTGTTGAATTACATATTCTAGAGGGTACAGGTATTTCAGCAACTCTCCTGCCACATCTGATGTGGGGTTTTGCTTCAGCACTTATTCTTTCTCAGTTAAACTTGTCAGGAAAATTAATCCACAAACAGCAGAGGTTTATGAACAAAAAAGAGACAGAGGAGCCCTGCAACTTTATTTGAATAAAGGGAGAAGTCATGGGGCATTCCCCATGGGATCTCTCAAAAATTTTAGGGAATGCAGTCTCCTTTTTATCCTAATTTCCTGGCCGCATTTTTCCTCTGTCTTTCCCCATTGGCTGAGGTGCTTGAGACGTACAAACTCCCCGAAATGCCTAATATCTAAGACCCCCTTCTAAGGTATACCCCCACACCCAATTTTTTTTTCCTTGAGTCTCCGTTTTCTCTAAATCCAGACACCTCCTTCTCATTCCTTTCAAACTGATGGTTTTGGGTTTACCTTTCTTTCTTTCCTTTTTTTTTTTTTCCTTTNTTTTTTTTTTTGAAGGTAGGTATGTGTTTGTGTAAGATGCTCTTTTCTGATATTTAAAAAACACCTAATGGGTCATGCCACATGGTCATCTTTTCAGCTGAGGATTTGAAGCAAGGAGCTGCTTCATCAGAATTTCTTTTAATTATCCAAACAAGTTCGCTTCAACAATCCTTTCTCAGTACTTTCAATGCCGCACGAGCAACAAAGTAACACAGCGCTGCATTTGCGTTTGTCTCCTTCAGTGAGGCCTCAGCTGCAAGTTCAAACTACAATCTTTTCCCTTCTCTCGGTCGATGCCAGATGTCGGGAACCTGGAGCAGCCCCCGAGAGGAGAAAGGCCGAGGGCCGGGGGAAGAGACACCGCCGCCTTCCGTCCTCCCCCGCCCTGCCCCTCAGTAGCCAGGACGCCTCTTGGGCGGCGGGGACCCGGGGCACACCGCAAGGACAGACCGGGAGCTGCGGCGCTGGGCCCGGTGCGGTGGGACGGAGCCGGCTCCGGGCCCCCGCGGAGCGATCGGGGCGCAGATCCCATTCCGTCCCGGGAGCAGCCCCCGACGGCCCACGGTGCCCCGCACCTCCACTCCGTTTCGCCTGCCCCCGCTCCCCGCGGCCGGGCGATGGCCGCAGCCCCTTCCCCGCGGGCCCGCCCCTCCCGGGGCGGAGCGCGGCGGCTGCCCCGCCTCCCCGGCCGCGGCGGCTGTCACGGGGCGAGCGGGCCGCATCGGGCTCCTGTGGGGCGGGGGCGACGCTGTGCGGGGCCCCGCGGCTTCCCTTCGGCCTGGCCGCGGCTGCCCGGCGGCATCCGCGCTCTACCACCATGTTCAGGCGGATTCTGCAGCGGGTAAGGCAGCGAGACCCGCCCCAGCGGCGAGGGCGGCGTGCCGTGCCGGTGCCGCTTCCTGGTGCCGGCTGGGCTCGGAGCTGCGCTCCCCGCGGCGGAGCCGGAGCCACCGGCCCTGTCCGGCCCGGCGCAGGGTACGGTTTAGGGCCGTCGCGGCCCCGGAGGCCGTGAGTTTGTCCGCCCCCGCCCTCTAGCCGGGGGACGGCCCGAGCCCCGACGGGACGGGCCGGGCCCGCCGTCCCGGCTGGGGGCGGTGTCGTCCCCCGGGCTGGGCGGAGGTGCTGGCGGGCTGGGCGGTTCCCGCGGCCGGGCCTGTCGGAGGGACGAGGGGCGGCCCTGGCCGGTGTAGCTCCTTTCCGTAGCGCGGCGGCGTCTCCGCCCGCCGCCTGCGCCCGTCGCCGCGGCTGCGGCCGCCCGCGCGTAGATAGGGCAGGATGAAGGGAAGCCCGGCCTGGGCAGAGCCGCCGGCGGGACCTGCGGCGATTTCCTCAGGGGCTGGCAGGCAGACAGTAAGGCTCTTAACGCCGGGAGCCAGCCCGGCGGCCACCGTCCGGCCGCCTCCCGTGTTTTAGAAACCGGCTTTTCCGGCAGCTCTGCCGGGCTTGGAAAGCCAAGTTGTGGCACTCGTTTATGAAACCCTTCTCGCTTGCCCAGATCCCCGCGCCGGTGCTGGTCGCCTTGCAGTTGGCCTGCGGCTCTGGTGGGAGCTGATAGGAGACGCTGGCGCAGGGCAGGTGCCGGCGTGGTCCCGGCTCCGTGCGGCCGGCACGGCGGGGGGATGCACCGAAAAGGGTTGAGTCACGCCGGCGGTGGGCAGGCAGCGCTCCAGATCCCCTACCGCAAGAGAGCGGTGTCGGTGTCACGCAGGAGGCGCTCACGGATAGAGAGAAAACCAGCTGCTCTCCCCGTTTTATCTGCTGTCACTTCCAAAGCGTGCTGTCTATGTAACACCTCTGCGAAAGAGTGTTTTATTGGAAACGCCGGCTTGCTCTCTTTATCTGCCGTGCAAAGAAGCGTTACTACAAGAATGAGAGTTAGGGGAAATAAAGTAAACATACCACCACCATTTTCAGTATAAAACATACCTCAGATTATTTTTTGGTCATAGACTCTGAGCAGGTGAAGATCTTTGTCTGTTTGGAGCTTCGTGTCTACAAGGAGGAACTTCCTTCCTGAAGCTTAATTGGAAGCCCTGCTCACAAGCAGGGAAACTTAGCATGGGCCTAATTAAACATTGGCAGCAGTTAACTGGGTGTTTATTACCAGGCCATCAAGGAAGGCTTCTGTGAGAGAGGAAGAAGCTTCATGCAGTGCCAAAGGATATTTGCTCCAAGTATGAATTCAGCTAAAGACATCTTATAAAAATCTAAAGCCAGTGCAAAAGTTTCTGTGTGAGAAAAAGACATCTTTTCCTAAAAGACTGAACAAATAGTTTTTCTCCAGTTGCTACTGAAAATTACAGGATTACAGGAGAGCTTATTGTCAGGAAAGGTGAAGCAGACTTCTTCCTGCCTAAAAAATAAATAGAGAAATACCAAGGGTTTTTTAGGTATTAACCTCTTAATTGCTGAAAAGAACTATGCTTTTAAAAATTCACCTCATACTAAAAAGGGCTTTAGGGATTTCGTAAAAATAGTGATTGTGTGCACAACCTTGTACATACATACCATTTTGACTTGCACTCTGGTTGGCAAACTGTGAAAAATACTTCTGCTGTACTTCAGTATTAAAAATGAATATTAGGTTTATGTCAGATGTTTTAATAAAGAACATAGTTATTAATATCTTTCATGTGTCTGGTGCAGTAATTTGAAGGATAAGGAACCTCCTCATGACCCTTTTATTGTCCATCATTTGTGTAGCTGGCAAAAACCCCCTGCCTTTCTGTCACTGAAACATCGCGACTTGCTTATCTATTTGGTTTGTTATATGATTATAGATGATGCCACCCTTTTTAGCTAGAGAGCTAGTCATTTATAGTGATATAGCTTGAGTTACAAAAGCATGTTTTTTGAAGAAGGAATTCTTTTTTCCATTCCTTTTTGCTGTAACTCAGCTGGGTGGCAAGCTGCAAAGGAGTAAGACAACAGCTACAAAGATATGGTTTATAGTTTCTGATTCCTGAAGTTTCAAAACATCAAATGTTTCTTTTTCATACTACTTCTCTACTTTGATGACCTTTTTATTTCTTCCGCAGTTGTAATTTCTGTTTTCAAAAGCATCTTCACTGTGACTTTGAATGACATGTTTTCAAAGTAGGAAGTATTATATACTGAATATTACTTATTTAGTTTTTGAGTTTAGTATCTCCATGCTGTCTTCTACTAGCTCCTCATTTTACATCCTTTGCCTACAAGCTTCTAATTTTTTTTACAAGTTTCTAAATTTTATGTGTGTTTTCAACTTGACATCTCAGGAATCCACCTGTTTTGTGTGTTTGCATCCCTGTTTCATGCATTGTTCATGTTGCTGATCTAGAAAAAGGTAGTTTTTCCCAAAAGGCATCTGTGTGGAATGTCTGAGACATGACTTTCCTGCTCAAATAGTTTGGTTTTTATCAGCAGATTCCTTGGAGAACAGTCTTTTCTTTATTGTGTTCAACTTTGATGTCCTTTGTGGACATTGTGTCATCTCTCTGTTTTTAATCTACTAGTGGGACAGTGGCAGTTGCTTCTGGCCTGTTAAAGCAGAGCTCATTTCTTGTATTTGCAAGTGGGAGGCATTTATTTTCAGGTGGTAGAAAACTGATTATTTTGACCTCCTTCTGAGCCTTCTTCCCATTGCTTATGATTTTTTAGTGGACGACTCATCTATTGGACCAGTGTGACTGCTATTTACGTTATTTTTTGCCTCTGTTATTTGTCTTTAATTTGTCTACAATTGTTGGCTACTGTGCTCTTCTGCTGCTTTCTATTTCTAACTAATGCTTGAGTTTTTGGTCTTGAGATCTTGGTGTCTGGGGGAGAAAGGTCTTGGCAAGCGTTTCTGTAGCTCAGGTAGTACGGTCGTATTTACTTTACAGAGGTATTTACTTGTCTGAAATCACTGTGTCTCATACCTGACGTATAATTTTCTTTTCACATTTATAAGTACAGGGCTCGCTAGATAGCATATTTACTTGGGTGGATTCTGAACTGCAGCTGTGCCTCGGCCCTCTCCTCAGGAGTCAAAGGGAGCATGTGTGCCTCTTCCTGGGCACAAAGTGTGCTTGTGTGAAACTGATGGCATGATGGGAAAGAGAAGTTTTATGCCCTCTTAAGTCAGGAGTCATTTCATTTTACAGAGTCATAAAGTAGTGTCACACTGCTTTAGAAGTAAATGATGTTACTGTTCTGTATGGCAGAATACCCTGTTCCTAGCACTAGTGAGTTCTTTGGCAACAAGGGCTTTGGCCCTCTTGCCTTCTCATTTTTGTGTCTTGTTTGTTGCTTCAGGGCCTTTTTATGGTTGTAGTAGTATCCTTAGTAGTACTATTTAAATCTGTGCTGGAAAAACTTGTTAAATCTGTATTTTTTCAGAGGTTTTAATTTATTCTGAATTTAAAATTGCTGAAAAGAGTATTCTGACTGAAAGGAATGTAGCTATAGACAGACAGAAGACTATGCAAAAATGACATGGTAGTGGTCCATATTTATACTCTCTCATCTTAAAGCATTAACTCCACTCATTAATTATATAATTTTCTATTCCTTTTTGGAAAACAAGCTGCGATCATTGTCATCCTTTTTGTTCTTAATGATGTTTCTTTATATTAGCTTGCAGTTTTGAGAAAACAGAGAATGGGATTTTGAAGGTTAGCGTATTACTTCTACAACTCTAAGGCTTGCAGTACAAACCTGCTTCTCTGCAAAATAAACAAATGTAATTGACAACGAGGAGAGAAGTATGCTGGATCAAAGGCTAACTTTGCATTAGTCTTTCAATCCTGGGTATGCCTTCAGATGTCAAATGCTAATTTTGTAATTGTACATACACAGAAGCCTGTGTGGAAATTTTCTTTTTCTCTGGGATTAGTAAGTCATTTATTTGATCTGCTGTATAGGCTGTCTGAAAACAAAGGACATCATTCTGAGTCCTTTCATAGATCACAAAGTCCAAATTGTTCAATGTGTAGTGATTCTTTTTTTTTTAATGGAATGTGATACCACAGTGGTATGTGAGCATAGCATGACTGTGTGTATGAACCGATATGATGATGCAATGATGAATTAAAAGAAGACATTCCCAATGTCCCATTCTTTATTTGGATGATGAAGGATATTTAAATTATGTTACAACCTTGAAAGATAATTTAATTTTTGATCTTGGCTTCCTTAACATTTTTCCAATTTTCTTATTTAATTTTCTTGCAACTCTATGTATTTTGCAAGTGGATACTCTGGGCTATAACTTGAAAGTTACTTAATGGCCTCTTTCCTTTCCACCCTTCTTTCCCATGCATGGCACTCACCAGAAAAGGTTACCATTTGTACTGAGCTTTCTAAATCTAGTTTGGAATTATGCTTTCTCTTTTCAAGAGCACACAATGATGTTTGAAAGGTTAAAAGGATTTTACCAGGTACTGTGTAATAATTTCTGTCATACAATGCATGCAATAAGACATGCCATTCAGTGCTTATTAGTGTGATTATAGCATGTCTGAAGTGTTTCATAAAGCAAGTACTTTAAGCAACCATGGAGTAATAACAGTGTACAGTGGAGTAATAACAGAAGAGCTTGCATCCTGGAGGTTGTAATAATCTCAAATTTGTAGTGCTAGAACTAGAACTTAATGTGCAAATCTCATTGCAAAATGTAATCATCTCCAGGGTAAAATAGGATGGGCAATTAACAAAGTACAGTAGTGTTGTATAAGGAGGTATGAGATAAAGAAGAGAATGTGTTAATTGTTGCAGAAGATTCTTGGATTTGGAACTAAATGATTCATCAGGTGTGCTGAAATACATTCATTAGGTGTATGTTCAGGTATTGCAGAAGTGGAGGTAGATGCTGTCTGTCTAAAGAAGCAGTTGGACCATCTTAGTGCCAGTGAAACATTAGATGCAGTATTCTAGCTTGTCTTCCTGGGAAACGTGGCTAAAACTTACCATTTGTTGCTTTAGATATTATTCTTCTTCTGACTGTCAATGGAACACAATCCACATGTTCATTAATGGAGTTATTTAATTTGTATTTCAAAGCTTTCCTGCAGGATATGAGTTTCTGTGGGCAGCACTTCTTAGGCTTCAGAACAACTGGGGTGGGAAGGGAGCTCAGGATTTCCCTTGATTGAGCAGTGAACAGGTTCAACTTGGAAGTCAAGAGCAAGTTGCTCAGGCCTATCTTATCCTGAAAAAGCTGTTCTTTACATCCAGTAGGAATCTCATTTTAGATTTTATGTCTGATCTTCCCACTGTGTGATGCTTAAACCAGCTTGGCTTTCTCTGTTTGATGGCTGTAGTTGTGTGGCTGCTGTTTGGTGCTCGTAAAGTTGCCTCTGCTTCCAGGCTGTGCCAGCCCTGTTCACTCAGCTTCTCCCACAGGTCAGATGCTTCATCCCCAGATGTGTTGGTGGTCTTCTGCTAAACTTGTGCTGGTTTATCAGTGTTCTCCCTGGACTGGGAGAGCAGTATCTTGATGTGGTTCAATGGGTGCTGGCCATGGGGAATGATCACTTCCCCTAATCTGCTGGCTGGGCTCCTTGTTAACACAATCCAGGCTGCTGGCAGCCATCTCTGCAGACAGGGCACACTGCAGGCTCCTCTTTGGCTTGCTGGCTGACACAAGGCCTTGGTGCTTTTCCGCAGAGAGACCTCTGTTACTGCCAGGAGTTTTCCTTCCCTGGCACAGGACTCTGCATTTGTCCCTGCTGAATTGCATAGGTTTCCCCTTGGCCTGTTTCTCTGGCATTTCTAGGTCCCTCTTGAGTGGCACCCCTACCCTTGAGTCTATCAGCTGGTCCTCCTGGTTTGTTGTTTGTGGAAATCTGAAGAGTGTGCACCAGTGGTCCATGCTGGGATGTACCTTGTTTAGTGTATGTATCATTAACCCTGGGAAGAAGTACCAATGCCTTCACTTTGATGTATTTTGCATGTGTATAGTATCTCTGCTTACCCCCTCGTTTGCTTCTCCTGTTATTAACTTGCAGAGCTGGCATAGACTTGCCTGTTGCTCTTATATGCTAGAAGGAAATGGCATTCATATTTTCATTAGAAGTACGGTACAGCTAACGTGGAAAACACATGGAGTAGGCAAACCCAGAGTATGTTGATCATTTAACTGATGACCTCAGAGAAGGCTGGAGTGAGGAGAGACAATTGTCTTCTCTTACTGTCAGCAGCCCCTCTAGCTTAGTGCTTCACTCCTTCTCACTTTCCTTTGGCCAGTCTTCAGAGCCTTTCCAAAACTGAAATGTGTTTCACTGGGAATTAAGTCCTTAATCAGTAACCTTAACCTGTTAACGACATATTTTTTGGATTTGATAAATAGTAAAAGGCTGTTACCTTTGTCACCTTTGTCACCTTTGTTACCTTTGTTTTTTATCTATGAAAGTTGAAAATATAACGTTCTTTTTAAAACAAAGCAGGAAAAAATAGTTAATTTTCAAAGAATTGGAATCGTGTGTGCTGCAGATATCTTATAAGAGGTTATATAACTGATTTGTCTTCAAAAAGAGGATGTATTTGAGCAAGAAAATTCTTCTCCAAATAGGATTTTGGAGGCACCAAGATCAAGAAACTAAAACTCTGACCCTCTCTCTGTAGATTTCAATCTATATATTTAAATTCTTTCTCTTTATCTTCTTATATTAAATTATAATATCCTTTGTAGCACTACAAGTATTTCCAGATGGGCTGAAATACAGCAGTGGCATTACTTGTTTCCCATTTGAGACTGTCATACTGGAACTAGATAATGAACTTTTTGTTCTTTGTTGAAACTAGGATTGCACATACATATCGAGATAATTTTTTAATGATGTTTGCTTTGAGAATGCTTGCTCTTCTGCCATCAGTGACAGTGACATTCTGGAGATGAGTAAGAGAAGTTAAATCAAATTAAAATCAAAGTTACAGTTAAATAAGGATTATAAGATACAATCCATCTACCCAGATTTTGAATCGCTTAGTATTTAACGTTTATTTGCTTATTTTATCTAAATCTGTAGTTTCAGATCAATACTTTTGTTTTGATTTTCAGCATATTCATACGAATATATAGGTCTCACTGATTGGCATGTTTTAGTTTTACCACAGGCGTGATTATTATTTTTATTTTTTTCCAAATTAAGGCAGTGCACCTGCTTATGTGCTTGTTGAATCAACAGGGTTCTCAAACTTTAGTTTGTAGTGTGTCATATATTAAAGGACTTGCCCAGAATGTAGACAACTTATCAAGAAAGTAGGATGATACCAGTTTACTACTAATGAAACTTATTATATTGTAATTTCTACTATTTTCCTATAGGATATAGCTTCGTATTTTAACATCGCTGAGAGTGATACAAGGGCAGAGTTTAGCCAAAGTTTTTATTTTGTGGTTAGCATTCATGAGAGGACGTGGTTTAAAATCCTGGCCTTTGCTTCTGGTATTTGCTTGGTTTTTTTATGCATGGAGAGTGTTGGATAGAAGCTTTTGTTGAAGTTTTATGCTGAAAATTATATAATTGCTTGTCAGCCTGTTCCCTTCTTGTGGAGGAAAAATACCTCTGTATTCCAACAAGTAGAAGCGAGGCCTTTGCATAGCATGTGTACTGTGTTTTATTAAATATTTATTAAAATATAGACTCTTATTTTTGTCTTTCCCATCTATTTCAGACTCCAGGTAGAGGTGGGTCTCAGAGCTCAGATTCAGACTCATCTGCCACACCTGGAAATGCCGTGGACGTGAACAACGAAGGCTCCTCAGAGGTACTGTGCACCATACGCGGGACGGGTGTCTTAAATCTTGGATGCTGTTTCTCTGATCCATGGAGCTGTTGGAGTAACTTTTGATGCTCTTCCTAAATATCAGCTGTGCTAAACAAATACTTGCAAATGGCATATTGTAAAAATTGCTTGTTACTTAAATGAAAAAAGGAAGACTAGGTCATGTTTATATGTAACTATTAATTATGCTTATCTATGCAAGTATTCACAAGCAATGCTTCCTGTAGTTCTAGAGATGAATTATTAAAATTAAAAGCAATGAGATGTAAGCTTATGACTCCTTCTTAATAGATCTTTCATGAGAGCTGCAAAAAACAAGGATTGACATTTTATCATGCTTGTTCTCCAGTTTCACCCTGCTTCTGCTAAGCTATAATGTGTACTGGAAACCTCTTCCTTCTTGTGAAATATCAGGTATACTGGGTTTTATTTGGTGTTGGAGTATAAATCCTGTCAGTGTTTCATGTTCTGTATGCCATACTTAATCAACAGAATAAGTTGTTACTCCTGCTGCAATCCCATATTGCAATGTCTTTGTATTTACAGTGTTGTTTGACATTAACTCTGAAAAATGCAAACTGACTTCACTGGCTTTTGAAGCTCCTTTGTGCTAAAGTGGCCTGATTACCTATCTTGAAAATGTTTTGAGCTTAACATACAAATACAGTGCAAGGTTAATTACCCCTATTACAACATTAAAGGGAGCAAAGTGCCCTTTCTTAGACTAAATAAGTTGTGTGATGATTCAGATGCTCCTGTGTGTGATATGATACAAGATCAGAGAAACTTTCACTGTGCTGTTTAAAATCCTGTCTGTGCATCTGCTTATTTCTTCTTTCTTGAAGCCTTATTGCAGTCAATGTAATCAGACATTCCTTAATATTTTGATGCATGTTCTACATATCACACAATTTTGAGTCCAAATCTGTTTTGTGTGCATATTTAACAATCCCTGAAGCAAATAAATATTCTTGAGTTGCCGACTAAAATCTTACTACTTTTATGGTTGATTAAGGCATAAAAACATGCAATGAGATGATTACTTCTTTCCAAGGTTTGGCTGAAATGATGCAGTTCTCATAACCTGAGTGCAGCATTGCTGACTGTACAGCCTGTGGGTGCCATAAGGTACCTCAGGACTAATGGAGCAGTATTTCCTTGATGTGGGCTGAGCTTTCAGTGTGGTGATGTGCCTGCACTGTTGCCCCACTGGCTGTTCTTTGTACCCAATTGAAACTGGGTCAGAGCAAAGGCTGTCTTGTCACTCTTGGTATGCATGTGTTATATGAAAAAAACATCTTTTACTTGTCCATAATGCCATCATTTCTTGCATTGGGTATTATCCTTAACGTAGAATTTCAAAGTCTGTTTGAAACTGGGCTCCAAACCTGGTGATGGGTTTTCAGAGTCACATGCAACACTACTCGAATCTGTTAGCCTTCCTTTTCCCTCACAGCTTGCCTGATGTCTTTTCTCTCCTGGAGCTTCTCTTCAGGAGCACCATAGTTGGTATCTGCAGAATGCTTGCTGTTTATCATGATATTCCTGGTTCTCCATTATTATGCAGTCAGAAGTCCATTATCTTGTTTTCACTCCAGTTTCTTGGCTGGATTTTCTAATTTGTATTGTAGCAAGATTCAAATGGAGAATAATTAATAAATCTGTGCAGATTTGTATGTTTCTTTTCTCCTCAAGCCTGGTTGAAGTAAATCCTGATTTTTGAGAATTGTGTGAAACAGAAGGAGTGGGAAAGTCTGGATTCAGACTGTTCAAACTGCTCAAGAAGAGGTAAAAATTTGCTCGTGTCCTGTCTGTGACCATGTCAGCACTTCAGGTCACAGGTAGACCCACAATGAAATCTTTTATTCACTGTGCAATCTGCCCAAGGAGGAAACATTTGAGTCTCTCTTACCTTTGCAGCTTAGGTCCTTGTGCAACTCTGTCAGCAGTACAGATTTGGTAAACATTCCATGCTTGCAGTGAGTCTATCAGTGTACACTCTCCTTAGTGTAATGTAACTGAGTTAGCTAGACAGATTTGCCTCAGCCTCTCCTGCTGCTGTTGCAAACTTGCTTGTTAATTTGTAGAGGCATTTCTGCAATCTCACTGCAGCATTCCTCACTCTTTCTCTGCAACATCTGAACACCCTTATGGGAAACCTTGCAATGGATGTGACATAATGCCTTGTAATGCTCCATTCACAAATTGTTATGCAGTTTGTTCCTCTGTCACATGAGAGGGGCGCCCAGAGTGTAAGGAAAACTTAGTAGTCTGGAGCATGATCCTAGTTTTTAAGGCATGTTTTGCATTTATTTATTTTCATGTCCTTAATAACTATTCCTTCTTGCTTTCTCTTTGGTATTGGTATGGTTAGTAAAAGTATTCTCTACAAAAGGAAAACAGACTTTGCTTTTGGTGATTTTAGAGAACATAAGATTTCAAACTTTTGATTCCAGATCTGCATTTTTTTGTCTTCATTAGTTTCTTAAAAACAAACCTACGTGTCACAGGGCTTCATCTGTCCGTTGTGTATGAAGGTGTGTGTAACTCCCACTGATCTGTCTGAACATTACCAGAGTGAGCACATTGGGACAGAAGGAAGACAGGAGCTTTGTGACCTCCCAGCTATTACTGTGGGTCTTGTTTTTTTTTTTACAATAGCTTTGGTGACGGGCTGCTTTAAATGAACTACATATTCTCCTGGTGTCAGCCTTTTAAATTGTTTCTTTTGATTCCTTGCTTAAACACTGTATTTGATCTCATGTGCATGATTCCAAAGTATACATTCAGCAGAAGAATTAATTCACATCTCGTTTTCTGGTTTGCAGTTTTCTGTCGCGTGAGACATTTGCAGTATTGGAAGACTTGCAGTTACTGATACATACAGCTGGTATACACTTGCAGTCACTGATACATACTTTTTTTTTTTTAAACAGCTTTTGCTTGATTTTGTTATAAATAAAGCTGTTTCCTTATCTGATTTTCTTCACATCAGACTCAGTATCATAGTAAACATGGTGTTGGATCAAGCACATCCTTAGTGAAAAGAAATGTTTTGAACTCTTATTAGCTGACTTTTAAAAAAGTGGATTTCTGGTGCAAGATAGGTACATTGGGTAAAAGAGAACGGAGGGTGGTAATATAAAAAACTCAGAAACTTCTCCTTTTAAACCTGTTTAAGAGCTTATGTATTGCAGCAAAATTATAAAAATAATTAGAAAAACAAATTTCAGTAGATAATCTTACTGGATTTTTTAATGGCCCCAAGAAAATGCAAAGGCTGTTTCAGTTAATAGATGTAAATTGTAGTTCATTTCTAAATTCTTCTAGTTGTGCAGTCTGAAACTTCACACTTAGAAGAAAATACATGGTTTTATGCTCCAGAACTAGAAGAATTTAGATTCTGGAAGTTGACAGCCTCCAGGTGTACAAGGCTGTCTGATTCTTTTTGCTGCAAACCTTGAGAGAGTAGATTAGACTTCTGGGGGTAGGCAGCTTGCTGTGCAGTAAATGGGTTTGTGTAGAGGTGAAGTTTGCATTGTTTCTGCCAATATTATTTTTGTTGAGTTTTGAAATCTAAGTGTTTTATTCTAGAATGTGTGTGTGATGTGATTTTATTGGGTTTGTTGTTACTTTTGCTAGGTAGTGCTTTTTTCCTTCTTTACACTTGATGTGTATTTGCACTGTATTTTTGAAGAGAAAATTTCACATTTTTGGATCTTATTCTCAAAAATGATGGAAGGAATCAATACTTTGATTATTCTAGAGATAATTTGAGATGTCATTTCAAGTGTGAAGTGTCAGCTGCTAAAGTGAAAAGGATCTGTGCTATGACTGACCTGTGCTGCTCTCTTGGAGTGTTGTGGAGTCTCCTCAGAGCCAGGGCAACTTGAATATGGCTTTTGATGGACCCCTCACTGCCTCTTGTTGAAGCAGAGGCTCAGTAGTGCTCTGCTATGGTCAAGTCAACTTCTTATTTTCTTCATTATCTGGTCACAATGCAAGTGCTGTACTTGAACAACCTGTGGCATTCCTGATGTGATGGTGTCAGTAGATTGTGGGATGTGAGTCATCAGAGGTGGTTTGATTACCTGAAGAAGTTACTGCTTTATTTAAGCTGGTTGTGCTTAGCATATTTTATGGAGTTGACTGCAGGGTTCTTGCCCACTTTGACTTTTTGTTTTTCCACTGACTTTTTGTCAGTTCCTTGATCAGTTCTTCTCACTTGTCAGGAGCTGATGACAGCTTGTAACTTGATGAACCTATGTATTGAGTGTAGCACTTGAAATTTCTAGCTGTTGCTGTTTCCTGTTGCTAAAGCTGTGTTTCTTTGTTCTCTGGTTCAGTAAATATCTGTGAGAGGTGAGAAACAAAGAAAGCAAATATATGTGTGGGTTTTTTCAGTTTGATCTTTTATTATATGAGAATGCCCAGAAGCATTGAAAAAGTGGGAAACTCTGTTAATAACTCTAGTCAATACTAGTATGAAAAATTTAAAATGTTTGACTACTGATAAGTCAACAAGCAAGCTGATTGCTGATGGAAAAGAATAGTTAGCATTTGTAGCAAACATTGAATCAGCAACACAGCTAGGCTGTCACACTGGTACAGCATTATAACAATGATAAAATGTCATCTTATGTAGCAGACATATGAAACATTACTCAGTTTGCCTTATTTAAACTGTTAATGTTTTATTGCTTGTGGATAGTACATAGTACTGGGAAGAGTTCAAATACCTTTTGTTGGAAACAGTTCTGAGGAAGCTTGTGAGTTCAGGATTTTTGCTAGTGAATTCTCCTTAAGCAAAGCGATAGGAGGTGTTGCAAGGCCAGTGTTTGGTTACACTTTGTGACACCTGAAAATTTGCTACTTGGTTAACAAAAGCCTTAGCACTTTGCTTTAGATTTTACCTGTAGTTTCTTTGCTACCCCTTCTTCCACTGATACACCTATCTGCTGATGAAAATTTTAGCAAGTGCCCCTCTGTTCTCTTTGCTCTTCCTTCCTGTCTTCCATGCAGTGAGAGTTGGTCTTCGTTTTTCAGTCACAAGCTTTCACATCTGCAGTGTCCTGTTGTGGGAAAGGTTTCTTGCCACTGACTGATTTATGGCCATCTTCTTGAACAGCTCTCTGCAGCCCTATTTTTCAAACTAGAGGTTGAAAAATATGGTCACTGGTGAAGATGTCAGTGTAATACTTAGCCTGCCCCCCAAGCTGTGATGAAGCCTTGCTTTAAAATACAGTGGTCTATTCAGCTGCAGGAATAACCACCAAATATCTGTCCATGTTTAGCTAACTTATCAAACAAATGCTGTATGAAAGTCACACTCATCGCCGAGTTCCCAGACATTGTTTCCAAAATTCCATGTATGCAGTGGCATCACTAACAAAAGCTGTATGGTGGCTTCTGTTTTGTTTTCTTCTTTTTGTGAAAGGGATAGAGGCATAGTTTGAGATGTCCTGTCCTGTTTTTATCTGAGGCATCCAAAGCAGACACTGAATGATACCCCTGCAGCATTTAGAATATAGTGGCTGTTAATATCTGTTGTCTTATCTACCATTGGGCTAAATCTAAGACAATTTTCAGACAGCTCTTTTGGGTAGTCTTCATAAATTTCCAAATGTTTAGTAAGAATGTGTTTCTTGGCTAATACAAGCAAGATATGACCTTGATGTTTTCTGAATAGGCTTTTCATAGCAGAATTGCAGAGAATGTAAATTGGCATAGTAGTTGTGCAAAAATATGTGTTTTTTAAGTCAGTCTTTAAAAAGACCACATTCTTTTTTTTTTTTTGCTTGTCTCTTATTGTAGATGCAATTGATTGAATCTACTGTTTTTATGCATGCCCTTGAAATGTTGCAGACTGTTGTTACACAGAAGATCATGTCAGTTCTTTAAAGCTGATATTTTATTCTCTTTCGGTTGCTTCTCAAATTAGGTTGTGGTGCCTCTTTTCACCTCATCTGTACTTGCCTGCTTTGCACACAAACAAAAATTATTGAGTTACATCTGAACAGTATTAAGGGAATGAAGAATTAGAGATACTGATTTGATTTGACTTGGCCATGGAATATGACTTTTCGTTAAGGAATTGAGATCTCACTGGATTAGAATTTCTAATTCATGACAAAATGGTAGTCTTGTAGGTTGTGACACAATTTTAGTCTTACTCATCAGTAGCAGTAAAAACATAAGAGAACTGAACTAGAAATTATATTGGTTCTATTCTTCTCAGGAAGATTCTAGCTTCTTTTCTAGGAAAAAATCAGTTCTACATTCTTCTTGAACAGCTCTCTGCAGCCCTTTTTTTCAAACTAGGTTGAACAATATATATATATATATATATATAAATATATTAAAATACATATAAAATACCATATACTTTTGCTCTCTTTGTCCAGAAATTTAAATACTTGTATAATTGAAATGGACTGCAGGTCTTAATTATACTCAACATGACCTTTTAACCTACTTTTCTAATGATTAAATAGAGATGTTATCTGAGAAAGCCACTGTCATCTTAACTATTTACATAAACACAGAGGAAAGGGCTTTATTTGGTGAAAGACAGAAAGACATGAAAAATGTCAACTGTATTTTCTTTTTAGCAGTATATGAAAGGAGTGACCTAATTTATTTATTCTTTAACTTAAAATATGTCATGATTTTTTAAATCAATATGTAAGCCTTCTGAAATAAATTATGAAATGTAGTCTTGCCCTTGCTGTCTAGGCAGACTGTTTAATCTGTTTCTGAGAACTTCCTGAGGATTCAGTTAATTGCTTTGATACATATTTGGAAAATACAATCTAGAAGCTACTTGATACATCTTTCAGCTCTGAAATATCAATTACGTTTCTCTCCGCTGGCCCTAAGTATATAGTTTCTGGTCTTCCATCATGTCAAATGTTTCATAGTTTAAATCACTGTGTAGTGAGAGAATATCTGACTTTTCGCTTGGACTTACTATTTGAGTGCTGGTGAAGACTTGAATCTTATGTTGACGAAAATTATAGAGGTTCACATGCAGTGGAAGAAACATGAATGGTGAGCTTACTTTCAGTTTTCTCAACGTGCTGGAATTCCTTCACAGCAACAGCTCATTGTGCCGGTACAGCTGCGTGAGAGTTGCTAATGTAATCTGGATTCTGAGAGATGGGCAAACACAGGTCGTGGCCAGAAGGTGTTACAGCCCTGGGCTTCAGTCACTGCTATTGGCTTTTTATTCATGCAGCTCAGTGGAAACAGGCTGTAGCTGAGGGTGCTGGCCTGGTATTTCTGGAAGGCCAATGGTGAAACTTAGATACTCAAATCTATTGAAACGTAAAGCCTTGTCATGTGAATGCCAAGCATGCTAAAGTGTATCCTGGTTTTTGGTTTGGGCTAAGCTGTCCTACAGCACGTATATAGTAGAATAGTCATGAATGTTTTCCATATTGTAAAAGTGTCACTTATCCTGAAATGATTCTGTGGGGTGGAGATGTTTTTTGTTTGGTTTGGGTTTTTGGGGTTTTGTTTGTTTGTTTGTTTTGTTTGGTACAGGATGTTGCAGAATCTTTATTAGTATCAGTAAATGAAGCTCTGTGCTATATGAAACTATTTGTGCTGTATGGCTCTCTACCACACACACAGCTGTAGATCAGCAGCAATCATAGCATCCCAAGTGGGATCACTTATTCAGTTCTAAGCAGTATTAAAATGAGATTGACTACACTATCATCAGATATTGCTAGAAGGTGCTAAGGAAGCAGAGTTGCTATAGCTGTGACTTTAAAACCTAAATAAGGTGCCTCATCTCTTGGATTCCAGGGACCTGAGCACATTTGAATTCCATCCTGTAAAAACTGTTTTGCCCATAGGACTGTCCTTCAAGAGGTGTCATCTGTCTGCCAGATAACTCCAGTTTTAATCTGTAAAAAAGTAACTTTGAATGAAGTAAGCTGCGCTCTCAGTCATTAACTAATTAAGGCAAGATTTCATTTTAGCTCTAAAAGACCATTTCATAAAAGCTCAGGGCAAAAGGAGAGTAGTTGGCAGAAGAATAGAGATTGAATCATCTATGTGTAGGTGTCTCAGGCTCCAGTTACTGATGATGGAGCCCTGGGAGTTATTATGCTGACCCTACCAAAGGTATACACATTTGATCAGTCATATGACTAATTTCTTGCTCCATTAACTGTGTTGAATAGCTCTGCATTGGTAGTGATTGGGCAGTAGACATCTGCATGTAAATGTTGGGGTTTTTTAAAAACTTAGTTGGGAGCCTTCAGCTGATGAAAATAAATCGTTGAAAGTAAGACAATATTCTGAAAAGGCTGAAATTTCAAAATACTTCTTTACACAGCCAACCCCATCACCTCTAGTCCTACAGAGTAAAATAAGGAGAGGACAGAAACCCAGAAACCATTCAGTCCTACACATTCATTTTCCTGTTATGTAAACTATTTCTGCATCTGGTTTAAAATCGTGAAGATTAGGAAGACTTTATGGTAGCCTGCAGTTGGTCTGGTTGTGCACTTGTCTGCCTGTGGGTCTGTGCCCTGCTTTGGTTGTGTTTCAATGCTGTAGGTCAAAGTTCTTCCAACAGTTAATAGCTCTAAATTATTTTAGCACACAACCCCCAAACCCCACACTAGTTTTTGTAGTGAGAGTTTCCTTCTACTGTTGCTTTCAGTATCCTGGCATACTTCCTGTGACCCAGGCTGCAGTCCTCACGCGTTCGGAGTCACCAGATGTGGATTGCTGAGGCTGGGAGCGTCCCACTCCAGGGACAGAAAGATGAGCAGGCACACAGCAGCAGATCAAAGGAACAACTCTTCTCCTCTTTATTCAAAAATCTGACTCCATTTATACAATTGTACAGAGGTCAAGAGATTGGCTACACACATCACCACCTCCTTAACCTGGATGGTGGACATCACCATCAATCATACTTCCCTCAGAGGAGAAGTATGTAAACATTCTAAAAATACACATTGTTTAGATGAAGCTGCGTGGGAAACCGCAGCACAAAGACAGAAGGCAGAAAACTCAGGGCAACATACTTCCCAAAGAATGCTGTCTTAATGATTCATACAAGTATTCATGTTACCAGAAAGAAATAATTTACCTTATAATTTACTTTGAATGGATTTCAGGAGATAGAGCACTGAGAGGCTTAGCTTTATCAAGCCTGAAAGTAAATCTCAACTATTAGAGGGGGAGAAGTAGGTTTTTGTTCTTTGGGCTTATCTGTAAGTCTGTCTTGAGAAAGGTAAGTAAAAAGGCTTCTGGTTCTAAAAAAGCTTCCACAGAGTCTAAGATCTTTGGTGAAATTTGGCATTACAACTCAAGCTGAGTCAAGATGTTTTCCTACACAACTTCTATGTAGCATTTTCTGTTCTGCTGTGAGTGTTTTGCAGTCTTTGCACTGGGTAAGGCCTGTCCCACACAGACAACATGGTACTCTGGTGGTGCTTGATGCGTGGCATGGCTCATGGGCCTCCTGAAAGAGGAACGTTTCCCTTGGGATCAGAGAATTGGGATTTGAAATTTAGAGTCTCACTCATTCTCATTGGAATGCCTGGATTATTGGGTCAGGGGCTATTTTGAGCTTTAAATTGTATGCTGTCTCCTAGTTGGTTGTGCATGTATATTGGGGTTTGGTTTGAATGCTTTTTTTTTTTTTTAAAACTTTTCCTTCTGTGTATTGCTTCCGGAATTCTGTGGTGATCTCACGAACTCTTCCTGGTAAAAACTAGTGCATTTAGTTGTGGTTTGTTTTTTATTTTCTGTGAAACTGACAGGCATCTGCAAAAATCTTTGAATTCAATAAATTGTCATTTCTTGGTGAGAAGATATAAAAACAAACCCAAGTAATCATCATTTAGCTTCTGTTAGCCTCTTTTCTTCCTGTGTAAAGTGTAAGATAAGACCCAATTAGAAACATCAGCTAGGGAACCATGAGTTACAGTGCAGCACTGAAGGTGCTGTAAGTGATGTCTTCGCTTTAATAAATGAAGAATGTAAAATACCTTTCACTTCTCTGTGGATGTGCTTTATGCAAAATAGTCCCTAAGTACATGTTAAAGGGAAGCCGACCAAAATTCAGTACTCTCATACTTGCTTCTTCTGTAAAGGAGAGTGTTAGTTAAGGTATCCAGGTGCAGGCTTACCTGGAAGGATGCCTCAGCTCCTCCCCCAGGCTGTGCTGACCAGTATTACATCTCTTGGTTGTAGCTATGCAATCTCCTCTATCCAAGACAGGTGTGGTCCTGATGTGGGGATGTGTTGGACCTGATATAAATTCCCACAAACTGACAGAAATGTTCACTAAATTTAAGCATCTCAGACCATCAGGTTTCTTCCCCTCTTCTTATGTGTTTGTCTTTGGAATAGAATACACTTTTGAACATATTTGCAAAGTTCATCTCAAGATGATACTGAGAGATATTTTTTATTTGGCTGTGTTTAATTTAGTGGGTCTTTAATTTAAGAGATAAAATTAGTGATCAAACAACCCAATTTCCCAAACAAGATTGTCACAGGGGCTGATAGTTACAGATTCAGGAAACTTACACACTTCTGCCTGTTACTGCCTGCTGCCAGGAAGATCCTGATGAATCTGATTTTCCTACTCTGAAGAGAACTGAATTATTGCTGCTGACAACAGGGTCGACATTGGATATTATCAGTCTGTGAGGTGCAGCTGGTTCCTGGGTTTGTGCAGTTTGAGACTCTGATATATGAGTGGTATTTGCCTGCATCTGTAGGAGCTGCTGTTCCTGCCCACCTCTGCACAGGAACGATGACATTTCCCATGGCAAGGGCACCTTGTTGCTGAAGGGTGATGGCTCACTCTGTTACAACCTGTATGTCAGACCTCTAGCAAAAGCTGCATTATGTTAAGGGTGAATATGAGAGCTGACTCCCTCAGCACCAGGTCCCCCAAAACTGAGGCCAGCCATGATCATGACGGTGCTGGTGGAGAGCCTGGGACTAGTGAGTGATGCACTCTTTATCCCTGCTTGTGTGAGAGGAAGGAAGTTTCTAACAAGAAGAGGAGGAGGATTTGTCCATGTTTCCCCCCTCTGCCAATGACAGTATGCCTGCCTCCTCTGAGCTCCCATCCACCCTGCAGGCTCACAACTGCAGCACATTCCCTTTGCTCAGCAGCTCTGCTCTGCCTCTGGCCCCTTGTCCTTGTGGATCTTGCCTTCAAATCTGCCAGCCTGCCTGGGAAATCTTGGCTGGCTTTGCCCAATAATTGAGATGAATGATTGCTGTCCCCCTGGGCTAATTGCACATGTTACCTATTCCTTTCTCTTCTCTAGGGCTCTTATTTGCACAGAATAAACCCCAAGCACAATAAAACCACAAAAAACCCCAAAACAAAAAATACCAAACAAACAAACAAAAAAAACAAACAAGCAAAGAAACAGATTTTGGTGTTTAAATGAAAAGAGATAAAGGGCAAAAGGAAAGAGAGGCCAGAGCAATTTTCTACACTCATTCTTTCTAGGTGTGCTTACTGGAACTATGAGGAATGTATGCTTTTCTCTGTGAACAGCAGACCTTCCCATCACTGGGAAAGTAAATACAACACTGAGAACTGCTTAGTAGAGTTTCATCCCAAAAGGATGCTGTTGCACTGTCATATGAAACTGACTGCTTTCTGTATAAAGCTTGCTAGGAAAAAAACCCAATCCTGTATTTTGTGACCCTCTATAACCATGCCATTGTCAACCCCATTGCCATTTGCTGTGTGCTAGGAAACTGCCTCTGGTTCTTGCACTCAGAGTGACTCTCACTGATATACTATGCTAATTGTATCAGATAAACATTACTGGGAACCTAAGCTGAACAAATTTTCTGTACGTATACTTATATATTAGTTACCCTGGTTTAATCTGGATTGAAACTATGCTGATCAACTCTGCAAATAAATAAATGGTTGTTAAGCTTAAATGCCTGTTTCCTGCGTAGGAAAGAGTTCACTGTTTTGTTCAGTCTAGTTGTGGCAAAACTAATTTTCCATATGATATGTGGTGGACTTGACAAGCAACTGTGTTAGTAATTAATTTAACACTAAATAGATAATAGAAGTTATAAAGGCTCTGTTTAGAGCTTTGGCTACATTTGAGTAGCTGACCATGGTAATTTTGCTGGGCTAAAACCATGTAAATGTTGTTGAATTCATAGTGACTCATGAAATAAAATACTAGAATGCCAAGTAAATATATGAGCGCTATTTGTGGTTATCAACGTACACATTCAATATGTTCACTATGTGCTAATATTTAAAGTGTTGTGGCTTGTCTGGTAACATCCAAATACAAAGTTAAGACCTGAAAAGTGTCAAAACTCTTCATGTGTCCTTCATAAATCATGAGTGAGCCTGTGCTAGGTAAAGTGTGATAATCCCAGTTAGAGGGGTGCTCTCAACTTGCATACTGGAGAGCCCTGGTTTAATGTTCGAGTACACTACAGTTTGTAGAGACATAAGAAACTTAAGGATAACATATAAATGTAAAAATACATACTTGAAATGAATTAAAGGAACAGGGGGCCTTAAAATTAAGGACAGGCATCCCACTTACATGAGGTCTGTTTTGCACTGCTTGGAATTACAGGGAGTCTTTAATGTGAGACCAGGTTTTTAGCTCTTACTCTGGAATGTCTCAGTGTTGCTGCTGTGTTGTGTTATGGGCTGAAGTGTAGATGGGAATTGGGCTTAGAGTTGGCATGATAACCACGAGTGAGGAGCCAGTGTAAAGTCCAGCAGTCAACAGAAGATGTAATAAACTGTGAAAAATTAGGTAGATGGTACTTCTGGTAAGTGGCAACTTGGACATTTCACAAATGGTTAGAGATACATAAAGAGAAAAATAACACTTACTGTTTTCATTTTTGGGCTAATGGGTAGAACGAGGGCATCGATCTGTTAAATTTCCACTCTGGTAACCTTGCAGCGTACATGCTGGATAGAAAATGGATTATTTCTGAATCTTAAGGCTGTAGAGATCTGATTTTCTTGATATGGTATTTACCTGAATGGCATTTACCAATTAATTATATGAAAGATAAAAAGTGATTCTTGCTTGTCTGGCCCATATTAAAACCAGTAGTTTCAATATGGAGATAATTGGTTTATGAATAACTGTGCTTTAGAGTGAGTCTTTGTTTCACCTTTTTAAACACCAAACTCCAGATGCTACCTTCTATTTGGAGTAAGAATGCGATTTTATGAAAAGTTGTATGGAAAATTGTTTTGTTGGGGGGAGGGAATTGCAGAACGGTCATTTTTATTTTGCTAAATAAAATTTTGTTGCTAGTATGTGATGGTGTTGGGGAAAAAAAACCTCACTGAATAATGGAATATGCCTTTTGCAGGCATTTTTTAATGTTTTAATTACAAAATTAGAGCACGAAAGAATTAATATGAATCTTTAAAATTGCATTTTCTACTTCTTAAATGTGCAAACAAAATTTACAGTTCTGTATAAAAATAAGATGGAAAAGAAATGTGGCTCATATTTTTTGTTTGTTTGTTTTTCCTTTTTGTAATAGGGCTTTATTTGTCCTCTCTGTATGAAGTCTCATGGATCAGCGGAGGAGCTGTTCAAGCACTATGAAGCAGTTCACAATTCTGGCATTGATTCAACTCATGGAGGGGAAGGTCATCTGTCACCGGAAAGGTGAAACAGTACTCATTTGTGCGTGTACTTCTGTGCCAGTGTTGAGCTGCTTCTAGTTACACTGAAGTTTATTAATTTGAACTTATGCAGTCAAGTATTTAAATGTTCGTGTCTCATTTCCAACTAGAATTAAAAGGTAGCTTGTAACTTAAGTTGTCTGATACTGGTCTGACAGTAAGTGAAAATCAGACACATGTGTTTATGATATTAAGCCACCTGTTTCTGATTTAGCAGATAATGCAGCCTTACAGACCAGAATGATTTTTACAAATGTGGCAGAAAAAATACGGGTTTCTCCTTATTTCTGATGTAGGGCTGAAATATCATCATCTTAGAGTGGAGAGGACAATCCTAAAGATAGAGAAGAAACCCAATTTTGTCCCTAGTTAATTAGGGTACTTACTGGGTAATTACAATATCAGTGTTTGCCTAAATAACTTCCCTTATTACCAAGTTATTTGCACATTTGAGAAATTTTTGTGTGTGCTAGTAATTCTCCTGTGTTTCAGAAACTCCATGCTGATCTTCATAAATCTTAATTAGTTTGTTTTTTTTTTTTTGGTCAAAACTGTATTGTTAAATACAGTTATTTTTCCCTAGGAAGAATATCAGGTAGTTTTATTTTTGAGAGCGGTGGTATGTAGCAGGAACTGATAATGTGAAACTTTCGCTAGAAATGTTTAACGGAGTAGTTTGAGTTGGTTTGGGAAGGTTTTTCTTGGGGGTAAAATTTCCATAGGTTTCCCCTTGCTTCCTGCTGATTTTTTTATGTTCAGTGCTTGTTTTGCACTGTTGTAAATAGCAGTCCCTGGTGCTGCTTTATCACACTCCCCCAGACTCCCCTGGTTTGTACACAGGAGAGTCAGAGTGAGAGCACAGAGGTACACAGCACATGACCCCGTTGCTTCTGCTGATCCTGGGAAGTGAACCGTTCAAATGTTTTGTCACAAGCAGAAATGCAACCTAAAATGACAAATAAATACACTGAAAGAAATACATATATTTATGTAACTAACTCAAGAGAGAGTGGCTCTTTGGTGAGAAGAGTGTGGAAGATAACATGTTTCAGTCGTTACCCAAATGCAGATCTGTATCTCCCCAGTACTGAGCAAAGCTGGCAAGCCAGTAGGAGCCAGCATTAGTAGAGGTGTTAGATGACTCCTTCCTTGTGGATAGCTGCCTTCCCTCTCAGCTGCTGCCTCAAAAGAAATCAAAATTATACAGGATAAGGTGATAGAGTATTAGTGAAGTTGTATTGAGCTTCTGACGTGCACATTTATTGAAGAATGAATGTTTCTCCTTTTTATGCCTGATTTAAGTCTTTTTGGAGTAATTAAATTTAGACCTGAAGTGATACTTTTAAAGGATAATGGCATTCACATGGGAGAATTATTGGTCTTAACTATATTGCTTATATAGTTTATGAAATACTTATTTGTATGCCTGCAAATTTCCAAAGTCAGCTAGATGTTGACTGGTGAAATTTGGTTATTTTTTTCCCTGTCTCTTGACAGTTTAAGGACAAGTAGTTTTGTTTTCTTTCAAATAATTGAAAAAGTGGGCAAGGTCAGGGATGGTGTAAAGGGAGTCTGCTGAGAGCCATTGTGTAACAACTGAGATGTATTTTCCTGTTAGTATGACATTCTTTAATGCTAATCATTTCTGTGTTTGCTTGAAAAAACTCATTCAACGTAAATATGTTTTTCCAAGCCTTGGAATTTCATATTAAATACTGCAGCCTGCTGCAGGGAGCCACTCCACTTGCTCTCCATGTGTGAAGCTTATGTGTAATTCTTAGGACCAAGACTGGGAGGTGAAATTCCATATGTAGTCAATAGGAAAAGTTAAGTACTGAGAATTACACAGTTTCCTCTTCCTCCCACTCCCCAGTAAACGATGAGTAAGGTCCAAGCGTAAATCATGTAACTCCCCCCAGGGTGATTCAGCAAGGCCATTAGTACTCAGTACTAGGGTGGAGGCACTGGCATTACAAGTGGGAAACTGGGTGGACCATAATGAAAAGGCACTAAGGATTTTCCAGATAGTAGTCTCAGACGTGCTGAGAGAAGGAAGGGATTGTCACAGCACTAGCAGAAAAGGAGATTGGGTGAGGATTAGGATGACAGGAAGAAAAGCAAAGTTACAGTGCCTATAGTGATCCCTTACACTAATTCCCCACCAGTGCATTTTCCACTGGTTAAACTAAATTCAGGTTTCATTTTGAAATGGTCAAGCAAAATTTTGTTGGGGATATCAAGGCAACTACTGTGGAAGGCTCCTTACATTACAAACTCATTTCTTTCTCCTCCCCTTCATCTTCCTCTCTACTACAAACTCGCTTTATACAAGTCAAACCCTTCAATCTATTGTGAAGACCAGAGCATCTTAAATGCTTTGGTATTGCAGGTCTCTTATGTGTTCAGCCCAACTTTAATACAGTTAACTGTTCCACCTACTTTTTATTTATAATCTTAGATCTGAATCTTCGCTCATTTACTTGTACCGATGAGAAAGTGGCTCCCTCTTCTCCAACCACAACCAATGTACAGGTTTTGGAAAGCAGCTACACCTGCCTCAATAAAGTTGTATTTGCAAACCTCCAGTAAATGTATCACACAGGCAGAATAATATGTACATAACGAAATTTTCCTCTGAAAGGAGTAAATCTCCCAATATCCCATGGTTGTTTTGTCATTAAAATTGGTCCACCTTGGAGTTCTCGCTCCACTGGTTCAAGTGCATGTTTCACTTGCTGCTCGATGACCCTGACCTGATGTTAATATGCTAATATACATTGAATCTATTTCTCACCAATTTGGCTAAGGAATAACTTGCTTTGGTGATTTCTTCTCTCCTAAGTATGAGATAATTTGAAAGAATATCTGTGGAGGAGGGGATAATGCACACCAGCAGCAATAAAACCATATGGTATAAAACTGAGAGGATTTGTTGGCACTGGTATCCTCACGTATTTATTCTCACGTGTAATCCTTAGTGTTGCCACTGTACAAGCAATAAGAAAGAGTATTTTTGCATTATTTTAATGACCCTTGTATTCTTGATTTGGAGTGGCTGTATCCCAGTACTGCAACATTAACCTTGTGTGTATAGCTGTGCAACTCTGTCAGGAGACCTGTGATTTTGAAGGGTGCTGTGTGAATCAATTACTAACAGTTATAGCCTTGGATCTTGTAGTCTTGTGTGGTTGGAGGCTTGAGCATGAAATCTGAGAATTTAAAATTCTAAGGCTTTAAAGATTCAGACCATTAAGTGAATATGTCTGTGGAGCATACTCAATTGCTGTGTGGATGAAAAATTATGTAACTGCATATTTCAGGAGTAAGATAGCATCCTGTCACTTAGCAGTGTTCCTTTACATGATATGGGAAGTGAAGGAGAAGAAACCTGTCCTTTTTGTCCAAATGCATGCAAACCAGTTAAATGTTCCAGTGCATAGCTTTGTCATTCTGAACTCATGTGGTTGAGCTGATGGACTGATTTAGATTTACATTCTGTTTTCTTGAGACTTTTAATCTATTTCTTTTCTTATCCATTTAATATGCTTAGCATTTTTCAAGAGATGTGCAAAGTGATAGTAGTCTGGTTTGTTCCAAGTTTAAAAAAATCTAAAAATAAATATTTATAATTATATAAGTTATATTTCTGTAGTACATGGCTATCAGTCCAGTTACTTAACACAACTGTATGTAACAACTTGTGTGTAATTGACAAAATATAACCACTGTGTATTCATTTTCTCCGCTCTGTGGATATATTTATTCAGAGATGAAGTATCACTGCTCCGACAAGAAGTCCAAGACTTGCAAGCTTCACTGAAGGTTGGAAATGTATTTTACTTGCACTTGGTTCTTTATTTCAAATTGAAGTGTTCCACTGTCTTAAGCAACCAAATTTATAGTCTCTCTCCCCATCTCCTTTTTTTTTTTTATCATTTTCCCCCTCAGGAGGAGAGATGGTATTCAGAAGAGCTGAAGAAAGAACTAGAGAAATTGCAGGGGCAGCGGCAGCAAGTAATTGCTTTAAAATACTTGAAGCAGGTTTATCATCAGCATTGACATTGAAGATTAAAACCTTTTTTGTAAGGCACGTGGCCTGATTTAGTTAGTTCTGTAATTTAAATATTGACATGTTCTTGAAAACAAAGCTAGTTATCTCTACAATGTAACTGCATATATAAATGTAAAGAACAAAGTCAGAATAGATAACGATTCTTCCATACTACTCACTACAAATTCAGTTCAGACTTTTCCTTCTGTTGAGCTTATTCAGAACTCAGTTTATTAAAGAAAGTAAATTGAATGTAGTGTTTCATCTTTTATGAGAAAAGGCTATGGAGTCGTTCCTGTAAGAACTTTTGGAAAACAGCAGTGGTATTTCATAGGGATCCAGCTGAGCTTGAAAAATAATGCAAGGCAAATTGTGAAGTGCTGTGCCCTAAAGGAAGCTCTTGCTTTTTTTATTACTGTGAGCTGCTTAGATGCGGGATAGTTACAAACCTCAGAAATTGCTTTCTGACAAAACTCCCTCTCAGGATGTACTTCTTGATGTCTGTAACCTCTGTTTTTAGGACAGATTTCTATATTGAGGAAAGGGAGGGGATTCTTAATGGAGCCTTATGAGTGGAAACCTTAATAGTGTAGTGATACAGGAAATGAAAAGTCATCTTGGCCTTTTCCAGTCTTCCAAATATAACTGTGTGAATTCAGGTATTTCTATACTGCTGTGCAGTATTTGAGCACAGAAGTCCTTATTTCCATGCCTTTTCCAAAAAATGGATGAACTTTGGAAGAAGTCGTTTTTATTCCTACTGTCTAATGGTGCATTTATTCTGTTTTCTTAAGGATTCTAAATCTGATGGATTGACAACAGCTACGTCTACAGGTGGCTAACATTTTATTATATTAATTTCTTCACTGCTTTGGAATTTATTTTGGTTTAGCTTTTAGGTAAATTGGCACTTTCAGTAAATTAAAGAGCTAGAAAGCTGGAAAGTTACAATTACTGGCAAGAAACGTTCACTGTAAGATCTATTAAGAGCTATTTATGTTAAGCAATAGTCTGGGGAAATGTTCCAGGGGCTTAGGGTTTGAAATTTTTAGAAGCAAAACAGGAGTTCTTCTGAATCTGAAAGCAGAGAGAGACATTTTGAACACTTTTTTGATCATTTCATATATTCAAGCAGTCAGATATATACTATAGCACTATACTATATAAACTATAGCATTTTTCAGTGATGGTTTTATGTAGTGTTTTTCTGTGCTTGTCGCTAGCAAAGAAAACAGTGAACTTTCTTTTGTTTTGAAGACTCATAATTTTTTCTCTGTTTTTCTCCATGAGGCAACTCATAGAATAAAATTTTCCCTATTTGTACATAAAGTATCTGACTGGTATTGATTAAAGCTTTTAATTACAGTTCAGGGCTTGGAATTCAACATCATGTTGCAGTGATGTGAAGGGCTATTTGTGACCAATGAAAACCAATATGAACTTAATCCTGCAGAGTACTCAACTAGTGACAGTGACGTCATGCTTGCAGATATTTAATTTCAGTAAAGTTGTTCCCTTTGCTAAGATGATTGGATGTTAAGGGATTTTGGATCACATATTCACCTCTTATGGTTAATTATGGGCATGAGGAACTGTATTGTCCTAATTCTTCTGGAAAATAATACTGTTCTTTTTATGGAAATAGAATCATTAGAACGGCAACTAGAAGAGATCCAAGTAGAAAATTTTAACATTAAGCAAATGAAAGACTTATTTGAGCAAAAAGCAGCACAACTGGCCACTGAAATTGTGGGTAAGTATATTAGCATGAGATCTGATTCTCTTCTCTATTTGTGTAATTTGTGAAAGGGATCATTTATTTAACTTCTTTCTTATTAGATCTTAAATCAAAGTATGATGAGGAAATCAGCCTTCGGGAAGGTGCAGAACAGAAAGTGGTGAACCTGAGACAAGAACTACAGAAAGAGAGAAGTACAGTAGAAGACTTAAAGACAGAGCTGGTATTCACATCACATTAATGTTTTTGTTGTTTTCAAGTCAAGGGAGGGGTTTATTTAAGTGCTTGAAAACGCAGTTTTGAAGCAGTCAAATTGTTGAACTTGAAGAGGTCTGCTTGTGGGCTGAAAAAATTCAGAGTACCATTGTTTTTGATCTGCATTTTCAGTGTTTTTCCAGTGAGAAATTACATGTTGTTTCTGACATACATTAAAATTCACCCTGCATTATGTTATAGTCTACTTGTTTCATGCTTTACCCTTAAGCATTTCTGCAGTGCATTATGCATGTAGATGTCCTGCACAGACCTGAACTTGGAGCACGCCTTTGCTGACTTCCACAGCTATCTTTAGGTCACTCTTTTTCCATGAGATGTTATGCTCTAACTGCCCTTGGGCAGCTGGATTTTTAAGAAGTGCTCAGAGAGGTATTCTGTGATATGGTGGCTGAAAAACTGGCAGCTGTCATCATCATGCCTGTGTTAATCTTGTCCCTCTTGCATTTGGCTGATGATACCAATGTGTGTGTGTTCCAGGACTTTGGCTCCTGATGACTTTTATATTCAGCCATGGCTCCAGGGAGCAATCCCAGTGACTCAGCAAGCTGGGCCGCTTCTAAAGCAGTACTGCAAGGAATTTACTAGTTTCTCCCACTCAGCTACTGCTTAGACTCTGGAGGAAAGCAGGACTTGTTTATCACTCTTCATCCCTGTAGCTGACTGTCCTCAAGGGCCTATTGGCCTTGCCCCGATGCTGGACCTATCCATTTCTCCCTGTTCAGTTGTTTCTTGTCTTCCCTTTTCCCTATCTTTTTTTCTCTTTTCACTGCTTTCTTTAGTGCTCCTGGTTGCCATCCCTCTCCTTTTCCTCCATGCTGTTTCATGCTGAGGGATACTGTTTCACGTTAAGGCGCTTGAGGTGAAATTACCGGCAGATTTTACCTGTGGGTTTGGTATGAGCCATATCTGATAGTATCTTCAAGATGCTGCCTTCAGCTGACCTTTTATTTTGTTTGTGGTGATTTTCTGAAATAATTATTGAAGATGGGGGCAGTATCCTGTATCTAGCCATTTACCTGCGTAAAAGTTACAAAAATTAAATCTTTGAGACAGTTTTCAATTTGTTAGATTTGGTTGAAATCAATCAGCAAGTTCAAAATTTGGCAGACAAACCCTAAAAACTAGCCCTTAAATCCTGTTTTCTTTGGGAATTATAAGCACTTCTGTGTGGTATTGGGAGTTTCTGAGGGAGGTTTTTTCTCTCTCTCTTTTTTTATTTTATTTTTTTTTTTTTGCTTAGCTGTATTACTGAATATGTTATCTTGTCTATAAATTGATGATTTGATAGATTTTTAGAAATGACATTGACACTGGAAGCATGTCTGCCAATGTGATGTTGCTTACTGCTCATAACTTTTCAGCTGCAAAGGCCTGGTGTGGAAGATGTGGCTGTCCTGAAGAAAGAACTAGTCCAAGTTCAAACACTGATGGATAAAATGACCCTGGAACGTGAAAGAGAATCCGAAAAGCTGAAAGATGAGTGCAAGCACTTGCAGGCAGAGCAGGCTAACTCTGAGGTAATAATTATACATAAAGATGTGTGCTCTAGCTTTGCCATGATTATCATATGAAAATGTAAAATAATAATTAATCATAGTGAAAAAGCATCTTTCTTAGTTGAATCTTCTCACTTCTCCAAAAGTTTTGGTTATTCTGCTCTTCTGTCAGTTATGACTTCCACTTCCATACAAGCAGAGAAAAAGGGATGCAGCATCTCAGATTTGGATCTTTAAGAAGAACTTTACTCCTCAAAGTGTCTCAAACAGCTCGTGGCTAAACTGCAATTTTGCTAAGTGTTACTCATAAGAAAATAAGAACTGGAAGTCCTTCATTGACACATTGGCTACAGTGCTTGGCGTAAATGTTTGGCTATATTTCATCTCAGCTTTGCTCTTCAAGACCACATCAAGGACTGAAAGTTTAAAGTGGTTTTTGCACCATCCTTGGCTGTTTTTACGGGCTGTCTGAGGATACATGTAATGATTTTGATTTTCAAAGTCAATGTCTTTAAAGTAAGGTAAATGTTCAGTATGGGTGAAAATAACAAAAATCGTATTAGCCCTGTTTGAGTGTCTTCAAATACTGCAGAAGAGGGATGTGAAGGACAGTATAGTCTACAGTTGTCACCTAAAACTGTTGGGTGTTTATACCTTTTTTCAGAGCTGTACCTGAAACTGGCATCTACATCTTTCAGATGAATATTCATACTGAGTGGCTCCTTTCATCTTTAGTTTTTCACTATAGTGGGTCCTGCATAGTAAATATGTTATGGAAACAGCTGCACTGCTTTGGAGCTAAGCATTGCTATGAGTCTCTGTTTATTGGGATTTGTTTCAGTATCTTATAACTCTTCATTAAATGCAGCACGTAGGTTTGATTGTTAACTTGAGTGCCCCAAGAAATAAACAAAATTAGTAGCCTAAATTGAGGGTAAATTTAATAAACCGAGAACTACTGTTTTGTTGTTTGCGTTTTTTTTTTCCCTCCCACTATGCAAAGGCGTTAGAAACACTGGAATATTTATAAAACAAATTTGAGGAAGTGTGCCTACTACAGCTTTTGCAACTGCTTCTTTCCATCTTTTATCCATCCATTTTATTTTTCTGCTTTCTAATAGACTTAAATTTGTAGTAAATTTTTTGGAAAGCATATTATTTTAATAGCAAATTTCTGTCATACCAAAACAATTTCAAGATGTTATTAAATAAAAGCATTTCTGGTTTTTTTTAAATGGTTCATTAGTCATGCAGACACATCAGCAAGAAAATACCAGGACTGAATATTTACCCTGGATGTATTTCCGTTTTAAGAAGGAAGTGCAGGATGGTCTTACTGAATTGTGAATAAGAGATGGACCTTTATGAATTTAAATTATGATTCTAGTTGGAAAGGCTGCAGTGGTGTCCTTTGTAAGCTTCTGCACATTTTCTGCATTATGTTCTCTCAGTATAAAATATCCATACCATTTTCTGATAGTATCCTGGAATGTTTGACCAAAAAAGACCAATCCTAGGATGTGTTTTAACTAACAGCTCTGTTATGAAACAGCATTGTAAAGCAGAGTGTTACAGAAAATCAGTTAACTACATGCAGCCATATACTGTGTTCTTACGTTCTCTTTGGTGTTCCTTTTTCTGTAGGAAGGTTGTAAATTAGATGGTCATTGTCTATTCTGTTCTGCTTTAGTTCACTTTTGAATTCAGAATTTATGCATTTGTGCTGAAATCTCTGCTTATGAGAACAATAGGAAAGAAAATTTCTTTATAAAGGTCACTACTATATAGTGTATTTGAAATGAGTGCATTAATACACAACATGCTTTACGGCAGCCATGCCCTAAAGTGCTTTTCTTGGTTTCTTCTATTACAGTATTCAAATACTGTGCAGTCATTGATATATTCTGTTCTGTACTGATCCTGTTTAATGGGGCAGTATTGTTCCTCTGATTATGCTGGCCTGCAGGGTCGATGTGTCCAAAAGTCACACGCCAAGTTTGCATCAAATGCCAAATTTGCTTCTAGAGCCTTTTCCAGCTCATTTACCTTCCTAGAGCAGCCAAGGTTTTGGCCATGTAACTGCAATGACTTGGAAAGGTTTCACCTTTGGCTAGAACTGTGTTAATTATCAATGGATAATCCATTATGATTTTCATCAGTTTTGGGTTCAACCTGGCATTTGCTATTGGATTGGGTCAGATTTTCATCTTCCAAAATAGGACATAAATGAATCTCAGGTGGGAAATGATGCTCCGTGATACTTCAGAGTGTGCTCTGACCTTAGTTTACAGGTGATTTTTTTTCCTTAGGTTTGTTATTTTTATAGAAAATGTATTTTTATTTTATTGCCAGACATCTTGCTTTTGTTGGATTATGCATGCAAAGCTTTGTTTTAAATGTGGATTGTCTTTTCAGGCTACCATTAACCAGTTAAGAGCTGAACTTGCCAAAGGACCCCAGGAGGTAGCTGTGTATGTTCAGGAGCTGCAAAAACTTCAAAGTTTAGTCAAAGAGCTAGAACAGAAGAATCAGGTGAGAATGCTACTATTTCCTGTGCTTGTCAGCTCACATTAAAATGGAAACACATCACACATTGCCTTTGGAAGGACTGAAGACTAACTTCTTGCAGAAGTTGAGAATTCCTTTGCCATTTTGTTTAACAATTGGAGTAATATAATGTGCAAGCAAACACCATATTTTAATGGTCATCATATCCTACAACAGAAATTCTTTAGGTTGTTATGATTGCAAATTTTAAATTGCTGAAGTTTATGCTTACCTATCATTAAGCAGAGTTGCCATCTCACACATTAAAATAGTACTCCTGGAAATAGTACATTTGCCTAGAAATCATAATTTGAAAGATATTTTCTTTGTTGGTTTTCCATTTTCTTAGCTTTTAGACTGTACTTTTGTCATATTTTTTCAGACCATTTACTGGCATCATGAATGGTAGAAAATGGCAATTAATTCCAGAAACTTCTCAACTTATATTCTTTGAGAGCTGTTATCAGAGCTCTTTGAGCTTGCTGCATTTTGTATTTGTGTTTAGAAATCATTTATTGTGGAGGTAAAAATGGAAATAAAGGGGAACAGGGAACAAGGACAAAAATGTGTACTGCTTTATGTTGCGTGTAACACTGTATGAACTGGACATTACATACATGTATTTACCAGGAGCCTTGTAAACCTTTGAAAAGGGAAAGGACAGGGACCAAATAGAGTGTATTTAATATAACCTAATAATAAAGCATTTGCAAAAAATAAGAAGGTGCAAATAAAATTTGGTAAATGAAACAACCTTTAGCAGGGTGACTCTGTTTGGCTCACTAAATCAGGTGTGGAACTGAGAAAATAAGAATTGTCATGCTGTAATTTTCCACAGACCAGCAACAATGAATCAAGCTTTTGGCAGAAGTGTTGCTCTACAGTATAGAGCCCTTTCCTGAATCTGTTGGTGTTTCATTAACAATGCAGAGTGAAAGAGATTGATGCTTAAGATAACCACACATTAAGAGAGAGTCCTCTGCTGTGCCAGGTTAATGCCAAAGACCACTTGAGGAATAGGAAGAGGAGAAGTGATAGTGAGCTACTTTTCCTATTTCAGTTTTAGTGACCTGAGAGCAGTTTACAGCCATCTCTTTATGCAGCTTTTTGAAAGGTGCAATCCATAAGAATTAAATGCTAGCTAAGGGATTTTGGCCCTGGAGGGGTTGGACCTAGAATTGGGAAAGGTAAGACTAGCTTCCAATAAGAGAAATTGCTTCCACTTTGAACAGTTTGTCATCCTTGAAAAGTCTGTCAGGGAGGAGCCATTAATTCATGATAGAATACATTGTATGTAGAATGTGTAGAATATAATACATTTGATATGAACATTGATTTATGATCCAGTTGCAATGTGGGAAGATACTTCTGTGCTTTGATGTGAAGCTTTTCAAGCTCATGTACAACTTCAAGCAAGAAAGCTGTTTCTTATATTTTCAGGAGCTATACTGAGAAGAACAGAGGTATATATAAGTACATATGTAGGTATATAAGATCAGTTCTCTGAGACCAGCAGAACTCTCTTTACGTTGTTTTTAAAGAACAGTAATTATGGGGTTTGGCTTGCCTTGCAGAGGCCAGTAAGGGCCTGTAGCCCAGAAAATAGCTAGCATGGAAAACTTTTCAACTTTCCCCCAAGCAATTGCAGTTGTAATAGAGTTAATTTGAACATTCAGGGAAAACAGATTAGTTTTCAGGATACGGAAATACAGTTTGTGTGGTGTTCTGAGTAAGAGAAAGTGAATTTATGTGAGAATATGAAAAAACAGTATTTCCAGTTGAAACTATGTGCTATATGGGCTCCAGAATCCATGTATGTAATGCAAGATACAGGTTAATATTTTCTTTAACAATGTTTTTGAACAAGTTCTTCACTGTTCAGCATCCACACTTAGAAATAAATTTGAATATGTTGAACAGCTGCAAGCAGAATTGTACTTAAATTGCTGTGTTACTCTCTTCACAGAGTTTGAGTGAGAAACTGCTGAAGAAAGAACAGGACTACACCCAGCTGGAAGAAAAACACAATGAAGTATCTGTGAGTAAGAAGAATGTGCAGGCAAGTTTTCACCAGAAGGACCTAGACTGCCAACAACTTCAGGCAAAGCTGTCTGCTTCTGAAGCCTCGATACAGAGATTACAGACAGAGCTAGGTGAGAAGGCAGAAGCAAGCCAGAAGCTTAAAGAAGAGTTGTCCGAAGTAGAGACAAAGTACCAGCATCTCAAGGCAGAATGTAAACAGCTCCAGCAGCAGAGGGAGGAAAAAGAGCAGCATGGCCTGCAACTCCAGAGTGAGCTCAGTCAGGTGAGTTTCCTTAAACCTCCTAAATCATCCTATTTGAATGGTTCCTTAAAACCATCTCAAAACTTTAAGAACTGCACATGCATATTTCTTATGAACATGCATTTACATTTCCTTATTTGAAGGATGGTAATTAACCAGCACTTGTATCTTACTGCTTTATAGGAAGTTTGAGAAAAGTGAGTCTTGGTTTTACATCAGAACTGAAAGTGCTTGATTTGCTTTAAGTCTGAGTAGTGAATATAATAGGGAATACCTAGTGTGAAAATGCAGGGTAATGTGAAATCCTGATATTGCTCCTTTAGTGTTTCTCCCCAAACAACTTCTCTCTATGTTGCTGATAGCTGGGAGAGCACTCAGGGCATACATCTCCCCCACCAGAACCTATTATTCTGCTGAATGAAATGACTTTCTTACAACATTGAGAATTTTGAAACTTGAGGCCGGTTGAATTCAGTTTATCTTTTTTCGGAGAGTAATATGTTAAACTGGAGAAATATTTGTGTATCAGTAATCATGTCCAGTCTTAAGATGTAAAAAATATATCTTTATTTGTTAGTATGACATACATAATTTTAATCTTGCTAAAGCTTATTTATTTTGAAGTGAGTGTTTCTGAAGTTTCAACCCTTTGTAAAATCTGAAACCGATCAAGTTGCAAGCTCTTTGTGTATAGTTTACCTTGGAAGAACTGTGGCTAAACCATGTTTACGTGTGTATTACATCCCCAGAATATTTTCTCCCATTATCAGAGTGAGAGGAGATAATTATGTTAGTTATCTGTGTAGAAATCTGCATTTTGTGAAACTTTCTCAGTCTGCCTGGGCAACAGAAGCATAGCCAAGAGGCTGAGCTGAAATCTGTCTTCAGCCAGAGAGGGCATTTTCAAGAAGGATTTTTGGGGTGGGAAAATGAAGGACGAAGATGTAAAGGAAGCATTGCTGAATGAATTCCTATGAAAGGAAATAGAGGCGTGACACATTCTCTGGTGATACCATTCGGAAAGAAGACAACCTAAGCAAGAAATCTTCAACAAGCCACTGGACTTCAGGATGTGTTTTAGAATTGTATAGTAAAAGAACAGTGCAGGAAAAAACCCCTTTGTACGTGGAAAAAAGAAAAGCCAAGCATAAATATGTTTCCCTTCTCTTCCTGCAAAGAAGAGTTCAGTTACTATTGTAATGAGAAGACTAAATTCCTCATATTTATTCACTTGGTATTTCACTGGAACTACCTTTTTATGCCTGTAGTCCATTAGCTTATATTTAGAATATGAATTCTGTTTATGAAGGTATATGTATAGTTGTTTAGTCAAATCACATTCTTTTAAGAATACTTGTCGTCATCTCAAAATCCATTTGAATGGGTGCATGTCTGGTTAAGTTTGTATATTTTAGAATTTCGGTGATGTGGAAGAGGTGATCTTAATGGAAGAAACTTGAATAATAGTGTTGGTTCCAGCATGGCAGTAGGAGGAGGGTATGGACAAGAGAGTATGGACTCCTCCAGTTTTGAAGAAGTGTTAATTGCTAAAATTGCTAATAAATTCTGTTGAGAAAACTTGAATCTACTTAATTATATCTTTTAAAGTCTAGATATTTTTTCATGATTTTTTTTGCATTCTGTAGCATAGGTTAATCCTGGATTTTATGGTCCTGTTGACTTAAATGTCATCTTACAGTTCTTCAAAAATACTTAACCATGCCTGTAATAAAAGCAAATAGTGTAAAATAGTGTTTACTGATTTCCCTCTTTCCAAATATTTTCTCCCGGTATCAGCATAGCCATGAATAGTTAGTAGTTATTTTGTTGCACCCTTTCTTCATTAGGTATTTTTCTACAGTTCTTGTTTGTATTTTTAGTGAGGAGAAAATACTAATAATTTGGTGATCCTGCAAGAAAAGATGAATGTTCTTCATTACTGGAGGAGAGATTATGGTCTCTTTCCTCACCCTGTCCTCCCTCTTCTCCTACCTCTTTCTTAACTGTACAGTCACTGTTAGCAGTCAGCATCTTGGCTAAATGCAAAAGAGCTTTTCACTCCTGATTTTTGTGGTTGTGGACAGATAATTTGGCTTGATTTTTTTTAGAAGGTAGGTCATGGATACATTTATTTCTCTGTCTCCAAACCCTTTAAACTTTTGCATTGTTTGAGCTAAATTTTGACAGATGGCCCTTCACTGTTAAGTTCTTCAGTGTTAAATTCTTTGGGAAACAGATGGCAGGAGAGAGGCGTCACCCCCACTTAACACCTGGGTGGAAAGTATAATGGTAGCACAATCACTGTTACTTTTTCTGCTCTGCTAGGCAGCCAGTTGGTCAAATAGTGATTGCTTGCAGTGAACAATAAAATTGGGCTGCCTTTTGCATAGATATTAGTAAGGGGTTTAAGGAAAGCATGAGGAAGGTTTATAGGGGTATTGAAGGGAGGGCCTGGAGTTAAAAGGTGAATGGTTCAAGGGCTTTGGACATAAATGCATATAGGGGAGCAAGCTTCATTCGTAGCTTTCCCACAACCTATGGAAAGTTCTTGCTGTGCAGCAAGGTCTGATGCATTCTCTGATTTTTCACTGAGTTAAGGGATCATTATGTCCTTGAATGTGTTTGCGTAGAAATAGGCAGGAGGCAACCCAAGACCTATAGTGGCAGTTTCACATAGAGTAAGCTGATTTTATGAAAAGAGCTTTGTAGAACAGTGAATTGTAAAAGGCCATCCTTGCACTTCAAAGACGGTGCAGTACTGCTTTTGATGACTGATAAAATCATGAAGCAGGTTTGTGTCCAGCTGGAAGAGAACACCCACCTGTTTACTCTTTGCTGCTGGAAGGTACGAGACTGCAAGCCACCAAAGTTGCTGTGTACCCTACACTTAACTTTTCACGTAGCTCTTCTCAGCAGACAATGAATGTCATTGATGTAGCCAGCTCAAGCTAAAAATTACATTCTTAATATTCTAGCAGTGCAGAACAGTATATTGTGGGAGGTAGTGGAGCAGGTAAAGGCAGGGTGCTTCAGCCAGTGGATCTGCAGGAGTCAATCGGTGAACTGGATAAGCTGAGATGGCTCAAAGCATCACTATTTTACATGATAGGCCTTATGCTTTTGAAGGATCACCCTCTTTCTGTTAAATCTCTGTAACTTGAAGGGCTCCTGTAGATAAATGAGAATGGTTTTGGGTCCTTCCAACCCACTTTTTTGAATATCTCTTCTTGCGTGTGTAGTTGATGCTGTTTTTTAACATGGTTTGTTTCTGAGGTGTAGGAAGTACATACATGGCTTCAGGAGGCCGTGGACTTGTTTCTCTCTGGGTTATGAAAACTTTGCATAAACATTGCACAAACTGATTCTGTATCACTGTTGGCTAAGGAATGACTGAAAAAGTGGATGACTCTTTTTTGCAGTTGCACAGTAAACTCCTAGAAACAGAGCGCCAGTTAGGGGAAGTGCATGGGCGGCTCAAGGAACAGAGGCAGTTGTCCAGTGAGAAACTGATGGACAAAGAGCAGCAAGTGGCTGACCTACAATTAAAACTTTCTCGTGCTGAAGAGCAGGTAGGGGTTTTTATGCAGATTCTATAGTTTGTTCTGGTTTTGGTGATATGTCTTTACACACACTTGTGGTGATATTGCAGTTTATAAAGTTTGTTCTCGTGGGAATTTCTTTTGACTGATACTGTCAAGGACTTACAGTACAGTTATCAAACTCTGCTTAGATGCTGCTTATCTTTACAGATGTATATGTGTTTGTGGTGCTTAACAAATGAATAGAAGTGCATTTTGCACTTACAAGCTTTGTTTAAGGGTCTTATGAAAAAATTATTTAAGTGCACATAGGCCCATATGGGTAGTTTTGTGTGTAGATATTTTTTAAGATAAAGCCCTACATGAAGAAAAAGTGAACATGGCACAGAAGGTCATTGATAGTTAATAATCAGTGTGGGGTGGATGGACAGAAAACGCTTGTTTTTTAGTTTCTATTTGTTTTAATGAATATCTTGTATATGTTGCTGATTTTTGCTGGCTGTAGGGGGATTGGCCAAATATCTGAGTGGTATGTTGTCAAAGCTTTAAACTTTTCTGTAGCTAATTTGCAAAGCCTTGACTAGTATAGAAGTGGAGACACTGCTAAATTGAAGTTGCTACTAAAATAATGACTGACAGTTGCTACTGAAATTGCCAAAAAAGTAATAATAATGTTGTTTTACAGGTATCTGTATTATCAGTCATGTTACATCTTAACAACTATTGCAAAAAGCATACTAAAAATTTCTTATGTTTTAGATTATTTGAGAGCTAAATTACATGTGCCTGATAATTGTTTTATAGTTCTCGCTTGTGATATAGAATCTCACCGATTAATTGTAATGAATGCTTTGATTAGATTTTGATCTAGCATTACAGATATTTGATTTTATACAAGTTTTTAAATATCCATGTTTACGCTAAAATTTTTTCTAGTTAGAGCGAACATTGAGTACAACTGGCATACTGAGTGGTGCTTTTTTGCCACTCATTGGTCTGGTTTGTTTGGTGTTTGGTTTTGGGTTTTTTTTTCAGCTAAAGGAAAAAGCAGCAAATTCCACAGAATTGCAACATCAATTAGAAAAGGCAAAGCAGCAGCACCAGGAGCAGCAGACACTTCAGCAAAATACAACATCAAAACTACGAGAAGCCCAGGTAATGCAGTTATGTATCTTTGCGTGAAAGTGGGTTCCAGGGTTTCATTATACTAAATACTTTTTCTTTCTTAAAGTGACTTGCAGGAATTATATTCGTTTCAATAAATTAACCTTTGGATCTGGAATAGAATATACAGAAAGTGCTTGATAAATTTATCCAATATTTTATGAATTAGGCCCAGCTTTTAAGGTCCTTATAATTAAACACTATTATGTTCTTACCTAGAATGATCTGGAGCAAGTACTACGACAAATTGGAGATAAGGACCAAAAAATTCAGAATCTTGAGGCTTTGCTTCAAAAAAGTAAGGACAACATCTCTCTGCTAGAAAAGGAAAGAGAGGACTTATATGCAAAAATTCAAGCTGGTGAAGGAGAAACTGCAGTTCTTAACCAGCTACAAGAGAAAAACCATGCATTACAAATACAGGTAAGAACTTCGAGATCTATTTCTTTTCATTCATTCTTATTATTGAATCTTGTTTCCTTTTTTTTTCTATCTCATCAGATATGACACTAATCTTTTCTATGCCATTCCATTTCTTTAAAACTTAATTTAATAATCTTACTGTAAATTTCACACAACTTGTGTTTTGGTGACCTCCATGCTGTCAGCATAGGAATAGGAATTCCTTGGTATTTCATTTGTACATATGCTAGTAATATGTACTTACAAATAGTTATATTATATAACTGTATAACTTTATATATGTATTTGTATATGTGTATACTTGTAAAACACTATATATGTAGTTATAACTATATAAAAATAAGTTTAATATATATATTTGTTTCACTCATTTTAGAAAGAGGTTTGATTCCTGCTTTCAACACCAGAATTCAGTCTAGTCTGTATCTGTTAGTATTTTGCTTCTGTTACATTTAGGCCAAATTGACATTTCCCTTTTGCTTCTATTTGCAGCTGGTAACCTATGTAAACTCTGGTGTTGTGTACAATATAGCTTTACTCTACTAGTTCAGGAAGAGAAATGTGGTAGCATTGGGTCTCTAGAGCCATAATAAGACACAGTAAAATCAAGTTTTTTACTTCCTTGGACATGCTGTTCCAGCCTTCTCACATTCTTTTTTTTTTCCATTGCAGGTAACTCAGCTGACAGAGAAGCTGAAGAATCAATCAGAAAGTCATAAACAAGCCCAAGAGAATTTGCATGAACAAGTGCAGGAGCAAAAGGCACACCTAAGAGCTGCTCAAGATCGTGTGCTTTCCCTGGAAACAAACATCACTGAACTAACCAGTCAGTTAAATGAAAGTAAAGAGAAAGTGTCACAACTTGATGTGCAGGTAATGGATATCTGTATTTTATGGTGAGGAAAAATTCTGGTTGTGGTTTCCCATTTGGGAAAAGGTGCATTTTTCTACGAGAAAATACATACACTTAGACATGAATACTGCTGATTTTACTATTAAACTTACTGATGGCTATCAAAAAATTAGAATGAGCTATGGTAAAACAGATGTTTTAGTGAAAAGCAATTTTTCTTTCAGGTAAAAGCAAAGACTGAATTGCTACTTTCAGCAGAAGCATCAAAAGCTGCTCAGAGAGCAGATCTACAGAACCATCTGGACACTGCCCAAAATGCACTGCAAGATAAACAACAGGTATTAAGTGACATAAAACGTTTCTATGTTACCTAAAAACTGCTTAAAAGCCTAAGAATAGTCTATTTACAAACTCGTTAAATGGACTAAACATAAACATATGTAACAGTAAACATATGAATAAGCATTGGGAAAAGATTGTTTAGGATATTTTAACCATGTGGTTATGCTGCTCTGGAGCAGATATATTTCGCAGTGCAAGGAGTTTACCTGGGAGTCCCCTCCTTGCTGTAGGGTTATCATTCAGAATCTAAGCTTTCCTTAGGTGTTCTAGAGGTATTATATACATTTATAATTATATATAATTCCTGTACATATGCTATGAAGAAAAGATTGTAGAATGCACTCAGTAGAGGCAAAACCTCTTAACTCTTACTGCTGACTCAGATAAATTTACAATCCTCTGCCAGTATTCAGAAGTAATTCTCTGTGTGCCAGCTGACAAAGAAACTCAAAAGGCTGGTGATAAAATTGCATGTTTTTTAGCGTGTTTTAATCCTAATAAAGCATATTACCATCTGTTGAATCAAATATTTGCACAGTTAAAATCAGTGCTGCTGTGGTCTTCATGGAAACATCCAGGAGATGTTAATATGGCATCATTTTGTAGCATGGGAATGTAATTATTTGCTGTAATCAGGAGACAACTTTTTGCAGCCATTAAATAGTTAATTAATAAATAAATACATCAGCCTCGTTGGAGAGCAGTCAACTTTGGTGTAGCTGTCATCATAGTGGTTACTAGGTGAATGCGTTCATGTCTCTTGCAGAATTTGTTTTGTGTTGAACAAAATGTTTTGAAATCATCTCTGGTATGTGGAGAACTGAGCATTTCCATGTTAGTGGATTTCCTCTTTGATGGTTGATTTCATGACAAATAAAGACATCAAAAATTTTATCTAGGTTTTTAAATGTTATTTTCTAGTTGCTGCTGTACTAATTTGAGGATCTAGTGCCTTCATTACAGTACCTCTTCCATTTACAACTTGAAACACCTTTGTTAACATTTAGCCCAAAGCCTGTAAGGTTTGAGAGAATATTGAGGCTTTAAAATAATTTTGTTCAGTGGAACAGAGGGAATTTGTGCACGTCTCCTTTCAATTTCCTGCCCCTCAGAATAAAAAATAAACATTATTTTCCTTTTTAAATTGAACACACTAGAACATATAAAACATATATGACATTAGTAAATTTTGAAGTTTTTAAAAAGTAACAACTTTTGTATTTTTGTTTTACCCAGGAGTTAAATAAGGTCAGTGCTCAGTTGGATCAGGTTACGGCTAAGCTGAATGACAAGCAGGAATACTGTACTCAGCTGGAAGCCAGTCTTAAAGAGTACAAAGAAAAATGCCTTTCTTTAGAACAGAGAACTGAAGAACTAGAGGCACAGCTTAAGGTTTGTATTGAACGCAGTGTCTGGACTTAGGGAAACTGTTCTCTGCTGTTAGGCAGCATGTGGCAAAAGCTGTGCTCAAATTAGGGGGGAAGGATTATATCAATATTGCTTTTGTGGCTTTTCTTTCTCACTAATGTTTCCTAATTCACTATTTAATTCTGTTCTCCTCCTCCATGGTATTATATCACATTACGAAGATATGACACTGCCACTATGCTGTCATTTTCCTGTGTGTGTGCTTCTACCAGCCTTTCTGCTACCTAGAAATTGTTGTGGGGGGGAACATGAATATGTCCCATAATTAGAGTTTTCAAGTTTGAAATTAGCACTTCACAAGTAGTAGCAGGGAGTATGTGTTACATTGGCCAGCCCTGCTTAACACCACCTGTCTGGTTTAATTTATTTCTGAAGCCTTTCAGTAGGCTTTTTAGCAAGATTTATTTATCACTTTTTCATCTCTTAACTTGATCTGGAGTTTTTCATTCCAGTTCTGAAATCATTTTATATTTTAAAAGTCCACATACTTCTGGCAGAAGGTTTGCAGTACTTTTTGGTGTTTTGATATACTAGTACTTTCAGTTAAGGATATGGATTAGTCCTAATGCTTGAGAGCTTTAAAATCTGTGCTTTGACCTTTGTTCACTATTTTTTAAAAATTCTTGGTAGTCAGAATTCATAGCACACAAAAGCATATGATACAGGGATGATGGAAGCAGTGCAGAACTGGTTTTGTAGTGTTGTCTACCTGTTCTGAGGGAGGTTAGTAGTCTCTATGCTCAGGATTGAGTTGGGTGTTTTTCCTTTAGCTTTTGTGCTCTATAGAAGAGAATGAAAATTGGTTTTTCTATATGAAATTTTAAATCCAGTGCTATTAAAAATTAAAGCTGTCATCTATTTAATTGTCAGCATAATTATTTTGTTCTTCCATCACTTCTTTTGGACACGGGATTTTTTTCTTGCCTTCTTTGATTTATGTTTTTTATTTTCATTCTTCTGCTGAAGTTTCATAAGTAGTCAATAGACACAAATGCTTGGGAGAAATACAGAGCTTGCTTGTGTATGATTTTATGAGGTTCCTGGTAGCTAAAGTGTGAAACTGAGCAGGGTTGTTAATGCTGTCAACAGGAATGCAATTCTATGTAAAATCTTGACATCATCACCATTCTTTGAGATTATTCCAGTTGAATATGTGGCATTTAAAAAAATAGAAAAAATTAGAAAACAAAAAGCCTTCAGAAAATTTGTGGAGAAACTTGGCCACTTTTTTTTTTTTTTGGCCTCTGTGTAAAAGCAGAAGTGCCTGTAAAACAGCCAGTATGTTGAAGAGTCTAAATAGTGCCCATTTGCTGAAGGCTCCTATGTTCTTTGTACTCCATGTGAGTGAAAAAGTAGCTTTGGAAAAAAACAGAAGAAAAACCTCTTCCAGGCAAGCATAGAATTTCTTCACTGCTGTAGTTTGTGTCTGCTTTTGCTGTAAAGCTTTTTATCTATTACTTGGCAGTAAAATGACCTTTAATTTAAAGACGCTTTCAGAATGTTTTAACAAAATAGTTCAGTTCTGGATGAGCTGGTGATTAGCAGGAGCTAAATAGTGAAAGATAAATTGCAAAGTGATGACCAGGTAGATGATGTATGAGAGTTCTGACTGCTTTCTACAGTTAATTCTACTCACATACAAATGCTTCGTTTCCTTTATTGTTGTTTTTATTTTGTTGGTTGTGTTCTGATAGCTCTATATTTTTATTTTTCTTTCTCAGAAACTTGAAGGTGACGTTCTTGATGCTAGAGCAAGTAAAGACCAAGCTCTTCAGGAATTACAGCAGCAGCAACATCAGTGTAAAGAATTAGACCTCCGCACAGCAGAACTGAGTAAACAACTTGAAGCAGAAAGAGAAGCGTATGCATTTCCTGTGTTATAGTACTTCTCAAAGTCAGACATAAAACTGGGGCAGTTTGGACTAGAGTTGAAATTTTCTCCTTCTCTCCTGTGATGTCATAAAGTCATAAATAAGTGCTGTCCCCTGTGCCACAAGAACTGTGTTGTATCCCGCTTGTCTTTCACTCCATCTGCCATGTTGTCTCACAGGAGTCACGGATTGCTGTGATTCACTACACTTCTTCATTTTATTCACTATTCTTGTTGTCAGCTAAATATCTGAACAGTTTGATGTATTGAGGTCCATCTTTAATTTCCATAGATCTGTATCCTTTTTCAAATACAAATTTGCAATTTATGCATAAGCAGCAAAGGGGTAGTTTCTGTTCATTACCGTTGAGGAAGCAAGAGGCATCTCAGACTAGTTTCCGAGGTTGCTGTTTTGTCTTAACTGGAGAGATGTAATGCGCATGAATGAAAATAGAGACATTTGAGGGTACAAAAGAACCTGTGAAAAAGAACTTAAAGTTTTATCCTTTTGTATTTGCAGGATGTCTAATGCTCAGTTGGATTTGCAGAAGAAATCTGAGGCCCTGGACCAAGCAAACCAACAAATTTCAAAGCAGGAGGCAGAAAATGCCAGTCTCAAACAAAACCTTGAGAAATCAAATCAAGATACAAGTAAACAGCTCAAGGAACTTGATTGTAAAATGCAAGCAGCCACATCAGAGCTGCAACAAGTGAAATTAGAGAAAGACACTCTATTAAAGGACCTTACAGATACCAAAGATAAGCTCTCAAAAAGCTCTGAATCCTTCAAAAAAAGAAAGGAGGAATTAGAAAAAGAAATTAAAAAAGGAAAAGCAGCTATGGCAGAAATGGTTAGTAGATTCTTTAATTAGGCATTAAGTTTGGTGTATATATATTCTGATAAAATGACTTCGCTTTCTTTTTGAAACAGGGTATATGTGATGACAATGCATGAAAATTTATTACCGTAAGGAAAACCAGATTGTGATTTTTAGTAGTTCATACATGTTTCCCACCTTAAATTTTTGCCTGGGTATTTACAGTAGTAAACATCAGTCATATCACATAACAGGATCCTTTCTTCTTGCTGCATGCCTTTAACATAGTGGAGAAACTAAGTGGAGATGGCAAGTGGTGAAACTGTTCGATGGCAAATGTCCCCTTTTTAAAAAATACATCAACCGTATTATAACAACACAAAGTTTTAGAACCTTTGCTAAAATGCTGTTGTATTGAAGAAGTTATTTTTCTGAGGCCATTTTAGTTTCCTTTCTGAAGTCTTCATATATAGAACTTCCTGTGCACTCCTCTGGCCATGCTGGAAAGCTGCATACTGCAGGCAGAGAAAGTAACTACATCTGCCATTTGGGGAATGCCCAGATAAAGGTATTGTTGGAGTCACAGAACTATTTGAATTTCAGAAAGGTCTTACAAGTGACAGTATAATGAGTGCTTGACCACCAGAGCAGCCTATTATGGTAAAGAAAGTAAACTATGACTAGGGTTAAAATACACCTTTTTCTTACCTCTTCTACCTTGGTGATATGAATGGGCACTACATGAATACAGTTGTTCTGAGACCCTTGTCTCAGACGTGGCAAGGAGTGTCTTTCTTGTATCCTTCTGATCTTATGTGTCACCATTTTCCAGAGCCCATTCAGAGCTGCTTTTATTCTGATTAAAAAAAAATAAATCAGCTGCTAGTTAAAAAGAACATTTTTCTCTTACTCATTCACCTTTTGAAGAAAAGCTCTTTTGTTTGCCTTTCTTAGTTACTGCTGTTTAAAGATTTGTTTATCTTAAAAACTTGAAAGATTTTCTCCCCAGTTTAGACTTAAAGATAGTAGTTCAGATTCTGCTTCTTGTTCTGTTGTGTTTTGGAGGCTCTCCACTGTCTTAAATGTGTAGTATTTGGGCTTAATATATGGTTGCATATGCATGGAGGTCTGCAAATGTACTTGCTTGTGAGTTTTAGAACATGAAGGAATTTTAGATCCTGAGGAGACCAATAAGCCTAGTACTTCATCAAGAAGGAGAAGGGGTGCCAACCACAATTTCCAACAGGGAGACTCCCCCTAATCAGAAAAACTCTGACACCTTGCTGAGTTTATTAGTACGGGGCATCTAATGTGTGGCTTAGATTTGCCACTTAAGGTTTTGAGAGGTTTTGTGCTGAAAATGTCTGCAGTTAAGAAGCTAAGATTTTTCATTGAAAATGAAAGCAATGTTTTTAAAGATTTGTACCTCCTGCAAAAATATGCCCTACACGCTCTTAGAAGCTAACAGGACTATTTCCTTATCTTGTGTTTTTTAGGAAAAATCTTGCCAAGAATTAAAACGCCAGCTTCAGATACAAACAGAGTCAGTAGCTAAAGAGAGGAATGAATTAAAAAACTCACTGGAGAAAAAGGAGGGGGTAAGTTGTCTACTTAGTTTCAAAAATTTAAAACCCAATAATAACAAATATTTAAAACATTGATTTTCAGTCTCACCTGCTGGGACAGATGAGAGATAGAGATGCTTCAATTCTCAAATTTTAATCTATCTTTGGCACTGAAATAAGGTGACACTAAAACTTTCCTAGAGGGTAATGTGAAGCTTTAAAATACAGGTTTTAGTCTTGGTTTTCTGTGCTCCACATACTGTATCGGGGAATTTTAGCCCTTCAGGTTTTTCATTAGTGAAACGGTTGCTTGGTAGTACTGTGTCCCCATTTTCTTTTGTATCTTCATACAATAAAAGTTGTTATCTCATATCCTTAGATCTATTTTATTCTCAGGCTTATGCAGTATGTTCTCAATGGAGTTGACAGGACATTTTCAGATAGCCTTCAAGGACTGAATTGCTTTTCAAACTTGTGTAACTACTTGCTTGTGACTACATAAGGACCAAATGTACTTCTTTTTCAAAGATGAGCATTCAGACCGTACAGTGCAGCTGGCAGCCTGAAGGACACATCTGCTTTAATGGATTTCTTTACCCAAGGCATCTTCTGTTCCCTAAAGGGATCAGAAAAGATTTGATCAGTGGACATAGTTTGATAGACTGTGATGGACACTTACTGTCTGAAAGAGGTTTGGGTGTGTGCAGGTGTGGTGATAATTGCTCTGTGACTATGGTTGCTACTTCCCTGGCTCCTCACTTGTTCAGCTGAAGCTCTGTAGTGCTCAGTGGAAAGTGCAGAAGGATGAGCTTCGTGTATGCTGCAGTTGGCAGTAGGAGAGCCCAAACCACTGCTGGTGTGAGAAAAGCTGCCTGATCTTAATTTAGAAGGGATAAAAAAGACTGCTGTTGATCTCTGGGCAGTAGGTTTGGAATAACAGATTATTTTAATGTGTCATAGTAGTTCTTAAAATCTGCTTGCCAGTGTTCAACCACATAGGTCTGAAACAGCAGTGGCACTGTGGGACGGTCTGATTCTGTGAACAACATGTACAAATAGTGATTTAAATTATATACAGTTGCTTAATATTTTTGAATATAGATTTCTAAGCAGTTGTCTATGGACCTTGATTCAGCAAGAGCACAAGTACTGGAAATCCAGGGTCTTCTGAAGGAAAAAGAAAAAAGTGAGCACCATCTCCAGGGAAAGCTGAGAGAGTTAAAGGAATCCTTTGAGCAGAAGAAAAAACATAGTGAGACACTGCAAGCTGAATTAAAAACTGCCCTTTTAGAAAAGGTAAGACTGTCCTTTCTTGCTCTTATAAGGATATAAATGTAAATTCCTCTGATAAATACTGAAGCTTTTATGTCAATAACTTTGTGATAAAGTCTGTTTGCTGTAGTCTTGTTGGAAATGATAAGGTCAGGATGTGGAAGGGAGGTCTTCAGATGCTGTTGGAGACAAAAACAACAACATCAACCACAACAATGAAAAGAACCAGTGCTGAAATATGAATTCTGTAGGAATTGAATTCTAATAAAGGGATAAAATAAGCTAGATTGAGTGTGGGTTTTTGCTTCAGGAGCAAAGCAAGAGCTGCCGTTTTCTTGTAAAGCAGGAGAATTTTGTGAGACTACTTTTAGATAAACTCTACAGTGTTTTAAAATGTGCATGACAGTTTTAAACCAAGTCTTCTCATATTATAGCAAAAGAATTTATCTGACTGACAGTATGAAACTCAAAAACCATAATGGAAAGAGTTCAAATGTCTTACAACATTAGAGAACGTTGCACTGTGTGCCATGCACTGTTAAATGTGGCTCCAGCTTTGGCTGCCCAATGCTACATGTTCATATTTGTGCTTTAGACAGCCTCTGGAAACATTAGGTCTTGGTGTCGTGGTTTAACCCAACCATCAACTCATCGCCACAGAGCTGCTCGGTGACTTGGGAAGACAAACACCATCACTCCAAACTCCCTCCTCTTTCCTCTGCCAGCTCCATATGCTAGGCATGATGTCATATGGTATGGAATATCCCTTTGGTCAGTGGGATAAGCTATCCTGGCTGTGCCCTCTTCCAGATTTCTTGCTGGTGAGGTGACGTGAGAAGCAGGAAAGACCTTGGCTCTGTGTGAGCACTGCTAAGCAGTAGCTAAAACATCCTTGTGACAGCAACACTGCTCCCATCACAAATCCAAAACACAGCCACTACACTGACTACTATGAAGAAAATTCTACCTCAGCCAAAACCTGCACACTTGGAAATACTATTCCAGTTTTTCAATGTTTGGTCTTAATGTGTTTCACTTAGTGTGTTGTCGTGAATTAAATTTTGTTGTTAAATTAGTTATAAAATGTTACCATAAAATCACAAATATCAAGTTACTGTTACTCCATAAAAAGAACAAAATTCTCTTCTTTCAGCAGAAATGCATTTTATTGAAATGCTTGAGCTAACGTTACTGTCTGTAACTTTAACTAAAACTTTCTGTGCTTATGTTTCAGGCAGAGCTGGAGAATAAACTACAACAGCAGTCTATTTTGTCAGCACAGGAGCTTAAAGCAGAGAAAGGCAAGCTAGCAGACTTACAGAAGGCCCATGATAAACATAAAGAAAACATGGAGAAGCTGCAGCTGGATTTTTATGGGAAAGAGTCTGAGCTCCTGGCAACCAGGCAGGACCTTAAGGTACTTGCAGTCATTTTAATGTCATATGTGACTTAGTAGATGTTAATATCCATTTTGAAGACCAAGAAACAATGCAAGAATTGTATAAGTGAAAAAAAAATCTCTTCTGCTATATATAAAATTTAGTTCTGTTTAATCCCTTCCCCCGAGACAAAGGATATTCTAAAATTAAAGGCAAACGTATTTGCCAGTTTACCTGAAATACCCTTTCATTTCTGCAGCAGCAAAGTGAAAGGTGATTTGGTTTTATATTCATTAAAGAGTTATTTTTTTTAATGTTGTTTTTTCTTGTTATGTACTGTCGCTTTTAACTAATTTAAATAGCAGAAGTAATTAGGGCAAGGTCTGCCAGCAACTGCTGTCTTCCACATGATTAAACTAGGGTATTCCTGGCTGATGGTAGATGTTAAGAGATGTGAAACTAATAGAAACAATAGGTTTCTGGACCTGCCTGGAATGCAGGTGCCAGAATTTAGTGCTTGAAGTTTTTGCTATTCCTAAACTGAAGTTACCTTGTTTTGTATTAGTGTGCAGTGCCTTCAAAGAGGTATTGCTGAGATTGAGCCAGTCAGAAAAGGTGTTTTTTGGCCCTTTTTGCTGGCTTTCTGCTTCGTGTCAGTACTAAGCCAAGGCTTCAGTTGGTCCCAGGACATACTGTGCCACAGAGACTGAATTCTAGGTTCAGGTTATTTTAAGAAACAGAAATACCTCCTTTGTATATAGGCCACAGCAGTTTTATTAGACTTACTCCTCTGTAGTAATTTAATGCCATGTTTCCCTGTAGGTTATTGAACCTTTACTTTCAGAACACCATGGTTGAATTGCTGTGTTAAATTGTGGAGAACTTCCGCATGATTAACAAGCAGTGGTGGTTTAAGCATATTCTTTCTTTCAGTTTGTTAGTGTTGCACATATACATCTGTGAGTTTATTTCCTGCAATGCATTTAGATGACCATTTGGTAGTGGAGTGGCCTGTAGAAGCACTGGATGTGTTCAGTAACTTGGGGTTTTTTTGGTATAGTTTTCATTAAAGTATCACTTGTTGCAAAATAGCTGTGGATAAGTATTGTTATTATAGCAGTTTGATGACCTCTAGTCCTGACAAGTATAGAATAGGACAGTAAGTGTCTCACATGTGTTTAGACCCAATGGGGATGGTAGCAAGAGAGAGGGAGAGCTCTATGCAAAAAGCTAAAATAAGGTGATGGCAATGGGGAAACAAGATTTTTAAGGTGAGCAATCAGGTAACTTGATTTATGATGTAAGTTTCTATGGAGCCTAGAGAGCCTGAAGAAGATTGGGGTCCTAAGTACTGAAGTGATAACTTGTCTTAGAAGACCACAAAAGAAAAAAAGCACATTCAGACTTTCAGACAGCCTCAGAGTGACAATGTTAGTCTTGAGAGATGAATATCAAAATGCCACTGAAGGCAGAACAATTTTATAGTAGCATTTCGAAGCTTATTCAAAATCAGTTGCCTGCATGATGTTTTCCCTTGGGCAAGTTACTGATAAAAAAGTAGCTCATTTGCGCCAGAGCTGTGTGTTTTGACTGAAACTTGGAACCAAAGCTGATGGGCAGGCTGAGCTTTAGATAGGCCTTAATCTTCTTAGTAGGCAGTGGTAAAAGGTTTTAAAACTTGTCTTTATGTAGAGTCAGCTTGGGTATCTTTCAGTGCAGGATGTTTGGCAGGGATATGAACTCCCTGCAGAGCAGTGTTGAGTCAGGAGCCCAGCATTATCCAGAACAGGCATGGCCAGATCATATCGTGATATCCTAGTAATGCTGCATTTAAAAGGGAAAACTTAAACATGGTGTGGCACCGTGCTGTTGGCCGAGGCTCCAGGCGTGAGAATGAATCATGAAAGGCTGGTGGGTGCCCCAGGGTGGTCTGAGTCCTGACGCGGCACGGCGGGAGTTGGGCTGTGCACAGAGCACCATCTGCTGGCTTTTGGGAAGATCGCTGCTGGGATCCATGGCTCCGCTCCCGCTGGGAGGCCATGCAGGCGAGTGAAGGCCTCGGGGCAGTTTTGCGGCGGAAGATGCGGCGCTGCCTGGGCCGGGCTGCAGGGCAGGGCTCTGCCCCCCGCAGCTCCTGCTGCCCCCCGCAGCTCCTGCGTCCGGCACAGCACCCGAGCGATGGAGCTGTGGCCTGGTGCAAACCGTGAAGCTCTGAGCCCTGCAGAAGAAACTGGAGAAGTATTCTAGTTAAAAAAAATAAATAATAGAATAAAGAATAAAATCAGAAGTGGGAATGTAGTTATAATTTTGTGGATACTATTTGCTGCAAATTTACTTTGGCTTAAAAATATCTCTAACAGTAACTTTCATGCATGTTTTCCTCTTTGTGACTGGAAAAAGAAATAGGGTAGGATTTGAGTGCTTGTTAAAGATGTAGTTTTTGATTTAAAAAAAAGACATAGATAGTTAAAAAAGAATACTACTTATAATTTTTGTATATAACACACATACTTATACAAATATCTGTGTGTGCATATAGTCACTCAATTTTCTGTGTGAAAAAGGCAATTTTTTAATATATAAGAGTTAATAAAAATGTACAAACTGTTATTTTTGCCTTGATTTTGACTTAGTGTGAGAATACTTTCTGTGAATCTGATCTCCTGAGCTCTGCCAAGTATTCATGAGTTTTGGCATTTGTGCTTTTTGTAGTTAGTCCTGGTTTCTTCTGTGTTTTCAAAAGAATGTTTCTTTGTCTCCAGTGCTGGCATTGCTGTCAGCATCTATTCAGTGAATGTTCTGGAAAAAAACTCACTTGCCAGACCTCAGTTCTGTAAGTCATGAGCCTAAGTTGCATGCAGTCAGTCGAACTCTTTTCTTAGGGAGTGAAGAGAGATCAGGGTAGCACCTGTGAATAGTTTAATGTTGATCCTTGTGGACTGGGATCAGGGAGCACACAGACTCATGCTTATCTGTGCTCTTCATGTAGATAGACTGAATCTAGGTCCCGCCACCCTGCTAGGACCAGTTGTGGTGCTGGTGCTATGATTTGTACTGGCACAGCCCAAGGTGTAGTGAATCAAACTGTAATTTTTTAATATTTTTATTTATGTAAACTCAGTAACAGTCAACCTAGCATTTCTGTTTTTTTACACAAATAAGTACTGATTGTCTTCTTTTGTTCTGTACCTTGTCTCAGCCCTGGTGTAGACGCAGTGAGATAACCTCTACAGTGCAGACACTTTGAGGAGTGGGTTGAGAGAGAACCACCCACTGTGTGTGGGTGTCACTATCCACTTCATCAAATTTCATCATCTGGTGCTAGCAAATTTGATGTAACCACATTTCTTCTACTGGAAACAAATTTGAATAAAAGTTGCTTCTTTACTATTTCTCTTTCTAAAACTTTAGAGACTGTTGCGTTTTCCTGTAAAGAAATGATGATGCTAGACTTCTGCCTCAGTGTTAGGAAAGTATGGTATTTCACTGCACACAATGGAACAGAGGGAGATAGTTTTGCTTTCTGAAATACTGAAGCCTCGAAACTGCAAAAGAGTCTCCTGTTTTTTTTACAAAAAATTCTGAGTCAACACCTTTCAAAGTATTAAGTAGTGAACTCTAATATCTCAGAAAGCAAGTGAAGTAATTTGTCTGAAAATTAATTTAAAAAGCTGGTGTGAGCTTTTTAAGAGTCATGGGGATTGTGGAAAATGCCATTGAATCAGCAGTGTTCCATTACTGCTGTTTCAAATTAAGTCTGACTACAAGCGAAATACTTCAGATGTTACAAAGGAGCATCATGAGGCATCAGAAATGAATTAGCTTTTAAATCAACATGGGAATGACTAAAGCATATGCATAATTGAATGAAGTGAACATTCTGATTGTAGTTCCTTTTAAAACCACTAACCTTCAACAAGAGGTTTGATTAATATTTAAGCAAGAACTTCAAAAAGAATTGAGTTTGTCTTGAAAGAATTTAAATCCTTACTGCTGCACTGAAAGCAATAAACTTATTACTAATAATAAATCTCAGCTTACCTTCTGTATCATAGCATCAAAATTTTTCATAAAATACCAGTATTTTTGAGAAATGGGGGATGAGTTTGTTTGGTTGTTTTTTTTCTTGTTGGTTTCAAGTGGAACTAGTCTTTATCTAAGCTAGAAGGTTTAAAAAAACCTTCAGAATATTAACTCGAAAAGACCTGCAAAGTTTGACTTTACTGTGAGGAAACAGAATGAGTTTTGGCTTTGGGTGCAAGTTTCTGATTGTTTCCTGGGATTTTGTGACCTGTTTCAGAGAGATAAACCAAAGTTCTTTTTCTAGCTAATGGTGAGAGAAGCAAATGAAGTATCATCACTGGATTTGGAATGAAAATTTAAACTTAGTGTTTACAATGGTTATGCAGCAGAAACTGTGAAGCATTTTATCCTGATATTAGCATTTTTATCTTCTACATTTCACTTCATAATTTTAAAAAATTTTACAGTTGTCCTAGCACTAACTTTGTTAAGTCATTTGCCTAGATAATAAAATTATTTTGTGTGGGCAAATTCAGGTGTATTCTCTTTTTGTCAGTTACCTTTTGTTCTCTGCTCTTCTGCATGTTTTCACCTTTTGTCTGTGTAAGGATGCAAGCTGGAATATGTACAGTAAGGGTTTGTTCCTGGAAACTATGCTGACATGGTTTCTGTTTACTTAGGGTAACCTTGTAAACTAGAAGTTTCTGTAGTTATGCTCTGTCAACATTTGAGGCTAAAGATTGCACTCTAGGTAGCAATTTTTCTACTTGGAAAATGTTTAAGTGGCGCTTTAGTATCTGAATCTTTTATACTGACACATAACTTGCAGAACTCTCTTTGTAATTAGTCCACAGAAGAAAAACTTGCTCTAGCTCAAGAAGAATTAGTTTCCAGCAGGAATCAAATTGCTAGCAGTAATCAACAGATTCAGGAACTGAAGAAAGCTAAGTCGACACTGGAGCAGGATGCATCAAAGAAAGAACAGCAGCTGGGTGAGAAGGCCAAAATGCTACAAGATCTTCAGAATGACAGGGTAAATGCCTTTGCCTTTTGAAATCTCCACACAGGAGATTTCACATCCACCCCCTGCAGGCACCCTTTATTATTTTCTATTACGTCCCTGATTTGAGACCATAACACTGTTGTAGTGCATAACAATGACAGTTTTACTGAACCTCTGGTGAAGTACTTAAAAAAGAGACAGTTGTAGTGAATTTGGTTCAGAATATGATGTTAATTTGTTCTGGACAGTTTTGTGGCTAGACAGGTGGGAAAACATTATTAGTTTTAAATCTAAAACTGCAATCATGCTGCTAATTGCATTACAAACTGTGGATAGATATATGGCAATTGTTTCCCCATAATTATGAAGCCACCCAGTAGTTTATGGGCCGTGGATGGTTTTTGATTGATTGGGTATTTTATTTTGTGAACTTGGAAGAGGTAACTTTTCTAGCACTTCTATTTCTCTTTAAGATTTTGAAAGAAAAGGATTTGGCTAATGAAAAATGTAAAACAACAGAGCTCCAAGAAATAAAGAGTAGACTTGAAAAAGAAAGTGCCAAGCTGGGTGAAGAGCTTAGAGCCTGCAAGCAAGAATTTGAGAAGGTACATTGAGACAAAGTCTTCTTCATGTGTTTATCTGATGAGAAATATGTGCCTACTCAGTCAATATTATCTGGAATGGCTTTGCAAAGATGGTTACTGTAAATATTGGTATTACAGGTAAGGGAGCCAAAGCCCAGATTTTATTGAGCTTCCTCAGAAATGATGGTTGGTGGTGATCCTTGAGCACCAGGGCCTAGTGAGCCAGGTGGGCTGCATAACTTGTCTTAGCTTCAGGATGGGTTGTATATCCTGGCTTTTCTTCAGTTCCGCTGTAAATTCACTCTGCATACCCCTTCTTGACTATTCTGAAATGAAAAGCTGTCCAAAAGAGTCACAATGGTGAAGTTTTCCTAGATATTCTAGGCACATCTGACTTCTCAAGGAGGCATGGCAGAGTTGAAACTCCCTTAGTGTTGTTTCTTAAAATGTCTTAAGTCACAGTTGGGGAAGCCTCATAAAAGGAAAATATCAGGAGCCTCATGAAAGACAAACTCTCTTCCAAAATCTTAACAATCACTTGAGCTCCCTAAAGGGTAAAAGTTGGGAAGATTTAATGAAATAGCTTTTAGTCTTCAGTAAAACTGACTGTTTCTTGCCACACTCTGTATGTTGCTTTTTAGTCTCTATAAAAACTAACTAAAAGGCTGCAGTTTATGCTTTCCATAATATATTATTAGCAGTTATATTAGCATCTGTTAAGCATACTTATTCTAAATTGTTTCACAAGTATAAATACAGGTACAATTCCCTATACACTAATAAAAAGGAAATGACATGATAACTTACGACCTTCAGATGTTCATTTGCTCTGCATTGTTTAGAGAATGGTCTGTAATTTTTAGGTATAAGTCTGTACTTTGTTTCTGTTGAGGACTCTCTGCCTGGGGAAAGGTATTCTAATTCTTGTTGTTCCTATAATCTCTATTCTAAAGAATAAAATTTATAAGGATGTAAATGGTGTGCACACCAATATCAGCTTAATAGTAATTTCTTCATCTCCCTACAAGCAATCAGACTGAAAGTCTCCTAAAGACTTAAATTCTGTTTCCGACCTCCTAGCAAGGAATGGATGTGTATGTATCTGTAGGGCATACCCTTGTTCTGAGGATATTTTTTTTTCACTGTCCTTGGTTTGGTTTTAGCTTGCATTGTGAACTTTGATTTATGGGAAATGGTCCACCCCTATCAGTCCATTAGTACCTACATGTTTGGCTGTGTAATTTTGAGGAAAATGGTTTCTGTAAATTAAGCTAACTATTCTACTTGAGTTCAGTTACAGAAGAACAAGTAGAGCCTTTATTTGTATCATCCCACTTGCTTAAAACAGAGTAATTTATGCATTGAAGAATAACAGAAACTAACTTACATCAGCATTCAGTTATACACTGTCATTATGAAGGTTTTAACCTCATTATTGCACCCAGAGAACAATATGAAGTGAATTTTAGAACAGTACCTAGAAAATGACAATAGATGCATATTTTCAGGGAATGGTAGAAAACAATTCAACAGATCTTCCTCTCTACTTCAGCAGAAACATGCATTAAAATTATTTTTAAGTTTAAATGTTGATCATAATATAAGTTTAAAATCTTTGATCATGAAAATCACTGATACTTTCCTCTATGAAATCATCCTTTCTTCCAGTGATAAAACTAAAAATTACTGCTGTCCTCTCCTAGGAAAGGATTACAGTATTTTTGAATTTAAATCCGAATTTCAGTGTTGCTACTTTAACTTTGAACTCTGTATCCTAACAGGAGGTGACAAATCTCAAGGATGCAAATCACCTATTGATTCAACAGAAATTAGAACTGCAGGGCAAAATAGATAATGTGAATTCAACTCTGGAACAGGAGAAACAAAAACAACAAGCAGTCAAAGATCAGCTGAAAAAGAGAGAAGAGGAGCTGAAGAAAGAATGTGCTGAAATTGAAGCCAAACTGGTTAGTATGTTAGAGAGAATGAGACTGTTGTTTTGTGAACATGCCTTTGGATTCTTCTAGGGTCAGAAAAGAAGCAATGGGTTGACTTTAGTTTCACTTTACATGAGTTTTAAAATGACAAGATCAAAAATCTTTGAGGCATTTAATGGTATAGGAAAATTCAGTGGGGTGACAGCCTTGTCTAATAAAGTATGTTGATTAAAAGTAGTGATTTTATTACAGTAAAATTCTTTGCCTCAATTAAATGTTGGGGATAGGGGAAGAATACTTTGAAGCATGTTTTTCATTTTTCCATTGTTTTTATAGCACACAGAGAAAAAAGACAAAGAAGAAGAAAAACGGAAACATGAGGAAAAGGAGACCAAGCTCACCATGCAGGTCACAGCCCTGAATGAAAACCTGGCTACCATGAAGAAAGAGTGGCAAAGCAGCCAAAGACGAGTGAGTGAGCTGGAGAAACAGACAGATGATTTACGTGGGGACAATGCTGTCTTGGAAGCGACAGTCCAGAATAATCAGGATGAGAGAAGGGCGTTGCTGGAGAGGTAAGCTGTGGTCATGATGATGTGGAAGTGTAGTTGGAGAAATTAAATTAACTGAGAATGAAAACTTGTTTGAGTTGATTTGGGATTCTGTATTCATGCTTTATTTAAATCTGTATTTGTTTGTAGTGCCTGGGCTGTGGGTACACTTTCCAGAGTGCAACTTTCTGTCATCACTGCCAAAGCGCAGCAAGAGGTTTTGGGAACCAACTGTGCTGTTTGTGATTGTTCTGTAGAAAATAAGGCAGGCTTATCAGGATCTTTGCTTATCACCAAAGCCACAGCTCTGTGCTTGTTCTCAAAGACTTATGTCCATCTGTAAGAGCCTTCTAAATTCACTGGGCTCCTCTGAGATTTCAGGTATATAGGCTGTGGCTTCTCATCTGTTGTTTCAACCTTGTGAGACTTGGCAGAGAAAACTTCTCTTACCTGAACTAACTGTCCTTCTCCATCACTCTGGGGCTGCTGTGCCTTGATTCAGTTCGAATACATGTCCATGTCATCCAGAAGCCTGGAAAAGAGCCCTTAAGTAACAGAGAATTTGCAAAGGAACTCCTAGGTGTGCCCACTACTCTGTTAGGAGACTGAATGTGTAATTGTATTAGATAGACTGAAGTTCACAATAGAGGCATTTTCTTTCTCCTGAAAACCTGCAGTCTTATTTTCTCCAGTCCTGCTTTTATCTCTGCAATATATTTAAGTTTTAGGTAAGCAGAGCGCTTTTCCTTCAGGCAGCAGGAGGCCTTGCAAGGCAGTGAGAGCTACCTGAATGCAGTGATTTCCAGGGTAGAAGAAATATCTGTGAGACAGGAAGCTTTTTTGTCCTTGTTTCCTGACGTGTTTGGAGAAAGCAGAGGGAAAAACTTTCGTTGGTACTGTCAAGCTTGGTGATTTGACTTTTGAGCCGTAGACCTTAGAAGAGGATGGGATCGGTTCAAGCAAGATCTTCTTTCTTTGGAAGTCCCTTGCTGTACTGTGTTGAACTCATCCAGTAGCTATTTACAGCTTGGCAGAAAAACACCCTTTGGAATTTGCCTTTGAGCAGCTAACTGAGTTTCAGCTGATGGGAGATGGCCTTGATAGAAGAAAAAGGGTTCTTTTTTGCTCTTTGCCTGACCGGATCTGCAGCAGCTGGTTTGCGAGAGTGTCCTGTTGCACAGGGATGTTTGTCAGGGGTTGCTGTTGAGGGACTGCATTCAGCACTGTCCCTGGTGTGGGGCTTAACTCCAGGTATTGACAAGCTGCAGATACTTAGGAGCAATGCCAATATAGTCTTTAACTGATTGTTCCAACATAATATTTTCCTACTTAAGAACTTTTCAGAGCAAGGATTCTTTTGGCTGGATTTTATTTTCTCAGTTACAACCAACGCAAAGGACACACTGTTTACATTGTCTTAAATGCTTTGGGCTTACTATTTATTATTTTACCTCAGGTGTATAAAAAGTGAGGGAGAAATTGAAAAGCTTCAAGCCAAACTTGTAGAAATGAAGAAAAAGCTGGACAATACAACTGCTGCAATGCAAGAACTTGGCCGAGAAAACCAGTCATTGCAGGTATAATTTGATTTGAAGCTGTTAAATCTGTTAATTCTCTCTGAGACATTAGGAGAATTTCAAATATGTGTCAGATGGGTGGTGGGTTGCCTTTCTAGAGTGAATTAAGGTGTTATGTTTGTGGTGTGTGAGGGTCATACTTCTGTCTGTGTGTTATTAAATCTGCTTATAGTTTTGAAGCTTGGAAGGTTTCCTCTCTGAACAAACATAAGCCCTGCGTATCATGACAGAATTGGTGCTTTTATTTTGCAATGGGTAGTGCATGCTGTTGAAATAGAGGCTGTTAGAGGGAATTAGACATGCATTTTTTAAAATGCCTGATGCCTTTTTTACATCTTCTGTATAGATCAAACACACACAAGCTCTCAACAGGAAGTGGGCAGAAGACAACGAGGTACAGAATTGTATGGCCTGTGGAAAAGGCTTTTCGGTGACAGTAAGAAGGGTAGGTGTGTTCTACTCTGTGTCTATGGCAATTTTCTTTTTTTATTGTTACCAAACTCTTAGATGGGGTATGGACTTCATAAAATGGCCTGAATAGTGCTGTGACCTCAAGACATCTCAGAATACAGTTATTGTTTGAAGTGCCTTAACATATTAAAAATAATGGCTGTGGAGCTTTATTCATGATTCTTTTTCCATTTTAACAGCATCAGTTTATAAACAGTGTTAAAATGCTTCAATCCCCTAAGCAAGCAGGCAAAACTTTCACTGTTGTAAGCATATTTACAGAAAATATATTTATAACCAATCTGAACTAGATTTATGGGTATAAAAGAAATATAAATTGGTTGAAATTAGGTATGTGTGAAAATATGAGGCATCACCATGACTGGTGCTTTGTGACTGTACATTTGTAAACATGAAACAGGAGAAACAACTGGATGTATTTTAGGTCTGTAGTCAGACCTTGCTTGAAAAACTGCTGTGGTCAGCTAAGATGTTAGCATCAATTCGCAGGGTCTGCCCTTCATCCAGAGATGAGCACCCCTCCAGCAAGTGACTTGGAAATGAAATAGATGAGGGATATTTGTGAGGTTAATTTTTGCAGAGCTTCCTGATATAGTCTTAGGTGATTCCCCCTGGCCTGCACTGTTTTGGTGATGTTCTTTGGGTAGTCTTTGAACAAAGGCTGCTCGATCTTTTGATTCAAGGATACTTCTCAATGTGAAAGCAGGTAATTATATACTAGATTAATGTATTTCATGTGACCAGAACAAGTTCAAGAGAACAAATTCTAGAAGAGGATGAACTTAGCCATCTATTTTCTGAAACTGGTATAGTTTCTTTACTCAGTGAAGCACTTGTGAATGTTTTACTCATATACCCTTTCAAAGGGATTTACTCAAATGACGTTCTCTGTGCTATGCCAATTAAAAATTAAGACTAATTTTTGAAACATAAGTTGATTTGGCTGAGAGTTGACTTGACATGATAGTGATCTCTATTAGTTATCGCTGCTCTGCCACTGATGTTCAGCATGTATGTTTCTTGTCTTTTGCAGCATCACTGTAGACAGTGTGGAAATATTTTTTGTGCCGAGTGCTCAGCAAAGAATGCCTTAACTCCTTCTTCCAAGAAGCCTGTCCGAGTCTGTGATGCTTGCTTTAATGACTTGCAAGGATAACTGGCTATCGTGAGTGACAAAGAAATGTTACACTGAAATTTACTATTTCTGTTGATGCACTTCATTCAGCACTCAGACTACTATTCAGTTTGGACAATGATTGTAACACTTGGCGAAATCTAGTATATTTTAAAATGTTTATTGGTACCAAGCAAAACTATTGTATTTTTTTGTGAGACATGGGCTCAGATCATCCATAGCTTACTGACGTTAATCATGGAAAGAGCTTTTATGTCTAGATTAGAAATATCCAGTTATTTGTAAATAAAGTTTAAACAGAGGAGTAACAATGTATTTTTTTATCTTTTATTTTTGTTCAAGAGAAACAGCATTTATGTGATATTGAAGTTTATTCTTGTTTCCTTCAAAGAAAAAGGAAGATGCAAAAACTTGTGAGGATTTTATGTATCCAGTGTTGCTATAAAAACATAACTAATTGTTGCATTTGATTGCATATCTGATGGTCTTCATAACCTCTTGTGATTTGGGGTTTTTTCTGTCTCTCTGGTTCTTGCATTTTTCTCTTTAAAGTTTAAACTCCACAGTGAGGGAAATGGCTGGGCTCAACTTCAACTCAGTTTTATTTGCCCACTTGTAGTATCAGCAGCCAATTCCTTATCCAATACAGCACTTGGGTGCTGGAACACCTTTACACGTACTATATTGTATAGTTGGTGTGTGAATGCGTCTGTCTCTCTGAGAGAGTAAGTGTGAACCAATGAGGAGACAAAGTTTATCTGGCATTGTAGCAATATTGTATGATACATTATAATATTTAATCCCATAGTGATTGATTTCACTTTTACCAATTTGGTTGATACCTTTTAATATTCAAGAAACCCTTACCTGTGGGTTTTAAAAAGCAGAAAGTAATGCTGGTAGGAGCCTGTAGCACATCTCTGCCCCTGCCCATACCCTGGAAGCACTGAGGGATCACTGCTGTTCTAAGGGTGATACAGACCTTCCAAGCCAGGTATCCAACTAAGAAAAAGTATTTTTGAGACAGCTGTAGTTTTTCTGGGCTTTTCTTCTGTCCCTTCCATCAGCTTTTGGTGGAAGAAGCTGAATGCCTGCTACACCTAACAAACCTCACTTTTCCATTACTCCATCTGACCCCCATTACCAGGGGCTCTGAAGTGTTATGTTAGTTATGTGATTTAGTCTGCCTAGGATGGAAAACTGGCTTTGTTATAAGCCAAGCAGTTCTAACTGAGGGGCCAAAATATATGACTGTAAATATTTATTCATATTTTCTGTACTTGGAACAGAAGTTTCTTGTACAGTTCATGGAGGTTCCAGACTTTTTTTTTGTTGTGATTTTGTTTGCACCTCTTCATTTTTGCTTGCCTGTCTCTAACTTTTCTTCCCTTTTTATGTGCTGTTTCAAAACCCTTAAGCTTATTTCTTGTACGCAGGGGTTATGCCTTCCAATATTTAGGATTTTTTTGTCTTAAATACCCTAATAAATGCTCAAATGCTTCAGCATCTTACCAAATTTTGCCAGCTATTCAGAGAAAAAGGTTGTGTCCTGAATTCCTCTACTTCTTTCCTAAGGGAAGGAATCAAATTCTGTCACGATGTTAGCTTAGTCATCATTAGGAAGATTTGTTTGCCTTTGTCTAGTTACAGCTCTATATGTGAATGAAGAAATGTCTCCTTTATAAAAAATGTCTTGTCTTGATTAACTGTCCAGTTAAGAAAATTCATCCCTCTACTCCAGAAGTAGAGATCTATGTGCTTCATATTCCATTCTAACTTACTCAGAAGTTGTACATTTGCACTGTCAAGGAGTTTTCTTAAAATTCAGTTCTTATTTCCCAAAAGCCAACTGAATGATGAAATTTGTTCTTGTCACTGTAAAAGGGTTTGGGCTACAACTGTGGTTCACACAAAACACTGATTTGCTTTTCTGGTTTGAACTTGAGAGTTGCTTGCTCAAAAATAAACCAAAACCAAAAAAAACCCCAAAAAAACCCAAGTGCTGCAACAATTCCATATGAACAGAGCCTCTCAACTCTCTGTTTCTCCTCAGCAGTGCAACTGTTTGGCATAAGAATCTTTTGAATGGAAAAATATGAACAGAATCTCTGCCTCTGGGATTTTTTTCTATTTATTTGTTTACTGAGAGAAACCAAAAAAATTTCTTTAGTCTTTGTTTGTCTGACTTTAGGAGTATGGGAAAAGTAGAGATGTGGCAGTCATGCTCCAGTCTAGATGCATTCTGCTCTTTTGTGTAACACACAAGAACCTTATGCTGTTCTTAGGGTGAAGGACAACCATATAGAACAGGAGGGATTTTGAGAGGGAAGGCAGAAAATTCCCACAGCTGCTTAATATCAAAACACATGAAACAGAGGAAGATGGAGATCTTTCAGGGAAGCTAGGAAAGTGGTTAGAAGATTCAGTTGTATTTAGGCCTTTTGATTAGGAACGTGTGAAAGCTCAAGAGAGATTTCTGCAGTGGTAGCAGCTCTGGAAGGGTTGTTTTTAATTCAGCCTTTTGGGTTGCCATTGTGTAAAGACAAGCAGAGTCACGTTTTTCAGCAGGCTTCTGAAACAGTGCAGTTTGGTTGACTGCAGATCACACCTTGGTGTGGAGTTCTTCATCTTCAGGGACAAAACCAGCTTGATTTTTGAAAGTTGCTTTTTGCTGGCCAGTTTATATAACCAGCTTTTTGAGGGGAAGAAATGATTTTTAAACACATATTTGTAGAAAGAGGGATTGTTAAAATCTGGAGGAACGGTGGGGTAGAGACTTTCATGCATGAGCTTTGATTTTGCAGCAGTAGGTCATGATTTCTACAGCTTTTCACTGCAGTGAATTTATGACTACATTGCTGAGTCTTATGTTCCTTCTTTTGTACTTGTAATTCTTAGTGCTGGTGTGTATTTGTTGACAAATTGATGGTATACTGAGTGTCATACTTGTCTTCGTTGCCAGGTTAGAAGCTGTGTTCAAGCTCAAGAAAATATCCCATAATAAGGGAAAGTGGAAGGTGAAAAACTGTAAATTTACAAATATGCTTGTAGAGTCTGACTGTTTTGGTGGGCATGTTTCAGTAGGAATGTGGGCTTTTTGTTCCACTGCCTTAAAATCTATGTAACAGGAAAACCAAGTAAAAAGCCTAGTGACTTTTACCACAGTAAAGTAAAGGATTCCAGGCAAAACAGTTTAGTTCACTGATTTTTCAGACTGCAGACACAGGAACAGAGGGGAAAAACTAATAAAATGGCAGAAGAGACAGAGTCTTGAAACTGGAGGATGCACAGTGATGTGTTTTTACAGCCTCAAGCAACAGGCAGATTGCTCTGAGTCATTGAGGAGCAGCCATTATAGACGAAGATGTGGAAATAATGGCAAAAGCAGCACTCAAACCAGTAGTTCTGTGGGATCTTCAAGCACCCTTTGATTACTAGCCATTCCTATGGCATCAGGAATGGGACAGTGAAGTGTGGACTTTGTTCTTGAAACTGTCCCTTCTGCAGGATACTCCATCCACATTCAGAATTGCTGCTAGAGCAGAATGTGAGAGACCAGCTGCTTTATGGGCAGAGACAAGCTATGGAAAGTTTTGTGAATGTGTAAAGGATGGTCTTACTAAGGGTGGGGAGAGGTTCTTTTAACTTCTGGTGACAGCACCTCTCTTCCCAGTGAAAGACCCACAGTCCTTTGCATTTTTTTTTTCTTTTTTGCTGCACAAATGGCCAAATCCTACTGTTCCATTCTGGCCTTGTGTCAGCAGTACTGGAGACAGGTAGCATTCATTGCAGAGGTCAGTGGCAGGCTTTTGATCTTAGCTCACTCTGCTTCACTGTTATTTATTTCTTCTCCCCGTGTACTCGCTAACGTAATCTTCCCCCTTCTGCAAAGGCTGAATGAAGAAGATAAAAGTAATGAGTCACAGTAGGAAAAATTGCTGTCTGAGATGAAGAGGGAAATGGAGTTTTCTGCTGCAGCTTCCAACAGAGGCAAGAGGTTTAGAGGGATCTCATTTTTCTGCTGGCTTTACTCTCTGGCACAAGAATCTAAGGCTGTAGGGTGAAATGTGGGCGTTTGCCTCAGTTTTTGGACGGTGTCAAGTAACCAAGTTGTCATGGAGTGTGGAGCACAAGGTACACAAGAACAATGAGTAACTACTTGTGTTGGCTTTGGGACCATTAGGATTGTTTGTGAATCCTGGAAAAGCATTCTTACTAGTGAAGCAAGAAGGGATTTGGGAGCAGAAGCATGAAGTAACCTCTCCGTGTCTGTATTACATGAGCCAGAACAATTATGCTTCTCATGCTAGATCTAGGAGAAGTGACATTCATAAAGGGACCTGGAAAACTCAACTGCTTTTCTGGGTTGTTAAGTATCATTTAACCATGGAATGGGAACAAATGCTTGTTGCAAAACTTAAAAAAAAAATTATGGCCAGTACTTATTGAAGGACAGAAAAGTGCTTTAGCTGAAGTTCAAATAGAATCTAAACTATGCCAAGAAGAATGATATCATGGTTTGAGCATGTTGAAACTGATAAATTACTCTTCCAGGTACCACCCCTCCTGCTCTCATATTCTCAGAGAACTAGAAAAGAATCCTGTCATTTGCACTGTGCACTTTTTGCTGTCTAAGATAATCTACAGTAAGTGGAATGGCATCACATGCATTGCATGTTTTAGCTGTAGTCATTGGACAGCAGGTTTATAATCAGCTGGATTTTTCACTTTATACATTTGGCCCTAAGGAAAATTGCACACTTCCTTTAACCAAAAACACAGTCATTGTCTGAGAGCACATATAAACAAAAAACACTTTAAGTCACACACATCTTCGTAGAACTTAATTTTAAGATTATAAAATAAGAAAAAAAGAGTTTTATGTATTTGTAAGGAACTTGCCAGTTGCCCATTTCTTTGGTTTTGAAATCTTGACCTCAGCATCTCCCTTTTAGAGTAAGTTTAAAATTATTGTCCAGACACAGCCTCTCCAAAAGCACTAATTGATGTGCTTTTCAAAACCAGCTATAATTCTATATAAGTCCTGCCACGGAAGTGTGCGTTTTGAGGTATTTTTTCTTTTTCTTTTTAAAGGGACACTGAATAAAAAGTTTGCATGTTTAGAGAGAACATTAGATACCACTTAAGTTCACAATAATGAAGAGTGTAAGGTACTGGGTAATGGAATAAACTCTGCCTGTTGTCTGTAGCACTCCACAGACTACCCACTCACTTATGCAGCGGACAGAGAAGTGTCTGTGCATTTAGGGATTGATGAAGCCCTGCTACCCCTTTGGATCAATGTTGTATGAAAGCAAGAGCCTAGAAGGCACGTTTTCCAACTTTCCCTCCCCCTGTGGCTGAAACTGAACACTAAAACCAAATTTGTCTGTATTTCCTGCTTTTTTTTGGGTAAAGAGGGCTGGGAAAGGGTGTTTATTGTTATATGTCAACAGGTCAGTGCTGGCAGGTCCAGGCTGCTGCTGTTGGGTTTATGGCAAAGTCCTCCATTGTGTGATGCTGGAGCTTGATTCCTGGCACAAAAGGGATGTTTGAAAGAACATCTCGCTGGGTTAGCAAATGCCAGAACTTTTTATAGTAATATGTCCAAAATGCTGCTTGTATAGAAATAGTCACTTTTGTAAGAAAAGAAAAAAATCACAAAAAAAGTCACACACCCCCCCCATTTGATGCCATTACATAAGATTTAATTTAAGCTACCTCTCAGTGTGAAATTCAAACATTAGGTAAGTTTAATAAGGTTTTCTCACTATCATGTTGTGTAAAAGTTACAGTGAATGCCAAAATTGCTAAAGTTTATCACCAAAAAGGAAAAAGAGTCAAGTCTTTCTTTTTTTTTAAATGTGTATTTGAAAATACCTAACAGTTTCAAGTTATTTTAAATTCTCTTAAAGTCTTTTAACTTCTGTAGTTTCAACCTTGCAAACTCTAGCTGCTGGACAGGAAATAAATTATAACCACAAGCTTTCATAATTATGGTCTGCTGCGTAAAACCAATTTTGTATGGAGCATTGTTGTTTGGATACAGATAGCCTCAGTCACCAAATGTATCATTCATTTGGTTGTGTTTTTTTTCTTCAGTACTCGAGATGTGAACTTGATGAATGGTGTTCTGTAATGGATGCGTGCCACAAATGACATGGTCTCGTTTGCCTCTTTTCTGACTTTTAATGATCAGTTTATTACTGCAGATGTGAATATTGTTCATACAGCTTAATTTCTGTATAATTGTATAAAATATAAATGGAAAAGATATAAGTTTTTACTTGTTATTTAGAAGTAATGTATTATAAAGGACTTATGTTGCAGTTTCACTTACAGAGTACTGTACTTCTAAACTGGATCCTACCATCTTGGTAGGTGTAGATAAGATTTTTTTGCATGAGTCTGTTTTGGTTTTATTTCTTTTTAATTGAAGTTTTATTCTCCTAAGTTCTATTTTCAGTGTTTGTGTTTACTACTTGTGATCATGTAGTTGTGCCTTACATTGTGAAAGAATTTAGTCCAGTGTGCACTGTAATTCTTAAACTCTGTGATCTGGAAGGTGGCTGTGGATTTGAATGGGAAGGTGACACCATGCATCAACGGGTTCTGTATAAATGACGATGAATTGTTGCTGAAATGTCATATTTGTTTTATAATCTGTTAAAGGAATGATTATTCATAATAATAATAAAAAATTAGACCTTTCTAATAGACCAGGTAATATCATTCAAAACTACCTTGTCCCATTTCAGACAGCAAAGCTACTTTGAAATGGTGGATGTATAGTTTTACAAATGAACTGTATGGAAGCCACACATGTAAGAACAAGCTAAATGTTCCAGTTTCTTAGAGTTGCAGGGAGCTGCAACAGAGGCTTTCACATCCCTGAGGACACAGTAATAATGACTGTTTTTCAGATCTATTTTTTTTCACAGTTTAAATTCAGAGTAGTCTTTCCATTCCCAATAGTTGTGAAAGGCTGCCGAGTATCCTGCATTTGATGAAAGTCCTTCTGTCACTGGCTGTGTTCTGACATCACGTTCAATGCAGCTGGACAATTGGCATAACTGGACGACTCAAAAGTAGCACTTGTTTAATTTTTTAGAGCAATAAAGGTCTCACTTGTGAAATGGAAAACTCTTTCAGGGTAGAACTGTGTTGCAGAGAGATACCAGATGGTTAATGTGGGAAATCAGCCACTATTGAATCATGGAGGCACAACCGAACAACCAATGTTTATTATTGAAGCAGGGGCTCTGTGTAGATACAGAGAAAGATGGAGAGGAGGGGTTTCCTGTGAAAGGCAGTTTGAATTGGGAAATCAATTTCTGCCTCTTCCTGAGATATCTTTCTCTTGACACCCCAGAAGACCCTACTGAGTTTATGTCTCCGTGAAGGCAAGCCTGTGTGTAAATACTTCCTTCTGCTGGGCTGTCCTCCTTGGAGACATGCTGGTCTCCAGGAACGACTGCTTGTCTGGTAAAGTGAGTAGACCTGGCTAAAGGTTGTTTTGGTAAAAAGTATACAAAGTGAACTACCCTCTTCCTTCTGCCGGCACACAAAGCACAGACCTTAGTCTGTCAGGTGTGACTCCTCTGAGCTTGAAATATCTTTGTCCTCTCAGCATTGATTTTAGGATGCTGTGAGGTTCTGGTGATCCCTTGGTGTGATGTAGTGTGCAGCTGGCCTTGGGACTGGGGAGTTGGAGCACCACTATGTCAGCCAGGTTTTGGCGAGGCATTGGTAGCTTGTGTGATGCCCTGGTGCAGATCTGTCTGCACTCTGTTCTGCCCTCCTGCTTCACACATTCACCACTTGGCATGGAGCCTGATGGCTGTTCCTTTCCTGGGAAGCTGTGACAAAAACTTGCCCATGATAGACACGGGAAGAGCAGGAATTTGTGTATTACAGTGGCCAGGCTGTATCTGGAGAGCTCTGGACCAGGTAAGTGCATACATATGTATACATATATACACACGCTCAGTATTAATGCAAAACCCATGAAATTATAGGTTAGTGGGCAGAGACATGTAAGTATCAGAAGGTGTGGCTACACAACTCTAATTTAATGAAATTTATTAATACATTTGAATGATGCAATAACCGTTCTAAACTTCTCTGGTGCATGAGTTGTCCTTACCAACACAGCTTTTTCCCTGTCATGCTTTCTAGAAAATGACAAGCTGTATTAAAGCTTCCCTGGATGGCAAGAGCCTTCCCTGGGTGAAGCAAAGAAGCATCTAGGAGAATGCATTTGTTGCATGGCTCATTCCCCTCCTCCAGTTTATTCCTACATGATGTGGTCTATGCACCATACTTCTGTCAGGTCAGAAATCTATTAGCTTCAGAGATCTAAGGCATTCTGAAAGAAATAACTATATTGTCACCGCAGTAGTCTTCCACTGGCTCTGCCAGTGCAGTGCTGACATTATTAAATTTCAGAAGATTCAGTAGGGAAGCAGAAAGCAGTGCTTTTCTTCGTTTCATGTTGTGTGATGTAATTGGAGATTGCTGTTTCTATCTGTGACATCCATGCTTTCTGTAAAAAGAAAAAATATGTGTAAACTAAGAGAACCGAAGAAATTTCCAGTAAGTTAGATACATTAACATCCAGAGCCTTTAGTTTTATTCTCTCTTCAGGCTTGTGCTCATAATTGCTGAAGGAAACATGAATTATCCCGCAACTGAGACTCTCCTAGTTGTTCAGGCCACTACATGCTGCTGAAATCTGTGTCTGGGGCCAGGGATTTCCAGTGAATATTTCCATTTTTGGTTGGAAGGTAGGATTTTAATGCTCTGCTTGTAATGCTGAAGTTTGTTGCAGGCTATTTCACCCCTTTCTGAGTAATTAGCTTAATGCTGTCCCTGCAGTTTGGGTTCCTCATTTTTCTGATCAAGACAACTCCAGTTCCTATCAGCTCCTATCAACATCACAAGTTCTGTCCCACTCCAAGATCTGCCATGTGCTGCCAACTGAATTTCAGTTTCTGTTATCATACTGACAGCAGTCAGGTCTGTGTTTGCTGTCATCCAGGTATGAGGACAGGGGGTGATGGAGAGATAATTTCAAATATTGCCTTCTCTTTGCTAGTCCAGATAGTCTGGTCACAGAAGTTGAGTTGTCTCAGAATTACTATGATTAGATGTTGGACTAAACCTAAAAGGATTTATCCTTCGGACTAAAACCTTTGAAGGGTCCTTTCAACCTAAACTATTCTTGATTCTGTGACATTGAGAAGATGGTAGCCCTGGTATGAAGGCAGCTTTGGAAAGGGAACGTCATATTGCAGTAACAGGAGAAAGTAATGACTTCTTGAGTGGATAGCTATTCCAAATACCAGCCAGTGACTTCAAAATGGGAAGAATTCACTCAGTGCTTCTGTTAGAAAAAGTCTCCCACCATTTACTTGTAAGAAATAATATTAGCGGTGGTCACATTTCTGTGCATTAGGTGTTAGAGAGGGAAATTCAACTTACATGACAAAACAAAATATTGCGAAGTGCGTGACACACTTTCAGATGTTGTACACAGTGCTGATACTAGAAATGTGACATGGTGTGAAAATGAGGGGTAAATTTATAGAACAGTGGAATTAATCATACCATCTGTTCAGTCATTTTGTGAGTAGATTAGCATGAGGCAGTTTTCTGATCTGAGTACTACTGCATGTGAGTTTGGTGTAGGGGGGTTGTTTTGGTGTTGGCTTCTCTGGAGGGGCTGACCATCTTCTGTGACACAAGAAATGGATTTTTCCTTTTTTCTTAGCAATCAGAATTGTTAATGTTTTTCAGCAAGAATATGAACTGCTATCAACTCTGATAGAAAACTGGAACATGTTCAGCAGCAAAAATTCTGTAACAAATATCTGAGCCAGAGCACTGGGGTGTTATTTTGTTTTAGTTTTGGTCAAGCGTCACAACTGTAAGAGCTATTATCACAGCACGATCACTTTTAGGCTGCCACCCTCCTTTAGGGAAAGCATAGTTGTGTAATTAGAGAAGAAAAAAAAAGATGTGTTACCTACCTTGGCAGTCTCTGTCTGAGCTTGTAGCAAGAACACTGCTATGCACTGCTGATACCTGTTCTCATGCTGAATTAGAAAAGCATTTCGCAGGCTGAAGACTGGAAAAATGTAAAAAAGTGCTATAAGTACAACTCATATAACTGTCAGTCCAATTTTATATCACATTGATTATGATCGAAGAAATGATACATGCAAGCATCTTTTCTGATTTCTAAAAGGGCAGTTGGACCCTCATAGGGTGAGGTAATTTTGTTGTGTAGAAAGGTTTCTTATTTCAAAGTTAATTCTCGTTGCATTTGTTTTGTTTTTATTGCTTCATCAAGGTGCAGCTCAGGTGCTTTTGAGTCTACCTGAGGATCATTAAGAAATATTTCCCTTCAAAGTGACCTAAATCATAGCTGAAGTTAGAGAAAAACAAATATCAAAAACTAATAAGAGGGCCCATTTTTGTTTTATTTAAGTAAGTCCGTATGATGGCTGGCAGATGGGGAAGTGGCTGCACTCAGGCTCGTGCTGGCTTTGGGTTCTCCCTGGACGTGTCTGAGCTGGTGCTCCTCAGGATGCCCTGCTTGGCTGCTGGCAGCCAGGCATGTTGCCTCTATTTCCTGCCAAACTTCTGTTCCTGAAGATGACTGTGAGCATCATGTAGTGTGTTTCTCTGCAAGGGGACAAAGTGACACCAATGTCACACATCTGGAATAAAGGGAGGGCTTAAGTCGGCTTGTGATTTTCTAGTCAGAAAGTATGTTGCTGCTTACAACCTTCAGAGCTGGGTTCCTACTATTGTATTTACATGTAAAGTTACATCTCTTGTACGAGGTCATGGTGTTTGCATGCTTTTAGGGCGTTATGAACACACCATTTTATCTGCTATCCCTTCACTAATGCATAGAAGGCTTTGGACAAGAATTATCCTACATAATTATCCTGCCTGCTGCCAAAAAGAGTATTTCTAGGATATTACATGTATTTTTTTTCTAGTACTTGCATTGAGCTTTGTTTATTTTCAGTGATGTCAACACTCAGCAAACTAATGGATGTTAGTACTTGCTAGATCAAAAGTCAGGATTTCATTTTTGATTAATGTGATGGATCACATGACCTTTCTAAGAACATGCTAACTAATCTTTTAGTGCCACCAGTAATAAAAGTCTCTTAGAGACTGCAGATATATTGGCAACTTTCCCCAAGGTCACACATTCCAGACAATATTATTTTTTCTCCTGCAAAGGGACATTTTCTGTTGACATTGGAATGTTTGCTTGTTGTTTTACACAGAATGGTGGGAATCTGAACTGCAATCTCCCTATGGTAATTTTTCTCACTGTTTTTATTGTACCTCACCCCAAGGGGTCCCGTATTAGGATGGGACTTCCAAGGTGTTGTAAGACTACAAGTGAGTAACAGAGACTGCCATAGCTACAGCTGTAATAAAGCTGGTAAGAATGTATGGGAGAGAAGTCAATCAATGAGGTTGAGGGTTGCAGGGAAGGGTCATAACCAGTGGACAGAGTAGACTCTGGAAAGCAGAAGCCAGCTTCTTCTGTTCTGATGATTGCAGCTGGATCACAGAGATAGAAAGAACCTGGTTAGGAATCTCTATGGGAAATGCTGGCTTGGAAAAAGCAAAGCAATCCAAAAATATTATTTCCATCTCCATTATGGTTTTTATGGTCAATCTATTAGGTGCAAACTGGAGGGTGGCTGCACTGCCTTCTCCAGCACCCAGAAGCTGTTGCCCTTGCATTCAGCCTGGGCTTATGCAGGATGTGGGGCTTCCCTCCCCTCCACCCTGCAGGCTGATACATTTGCTCCATTTATGCTGCTTTGGTAGGGGGACTTATTAGGCAGGCAGACAGTGCCTGGAACATGTTTTAAAGAAGGTTATTATTCTTTGTGTTCATCCCCTGATCTCATCTTTAGTGATTTGCCTTTTATTGCCTGCCTTTATATCCTCTCAGCATTGATGCTGAATGCTAAATAGTCTCGGTGAATGTATTTCAAAGTTATCACAAATTTTACAGACTCTAGGTTTATTTTCCATATCTGTTGCTTTCTCACAGAGCACTGTAGCTTCATAAGCTTTTCCACTCAGTCTTTAGGATTAGGATGACCGTGGAGCCCAGAGCTTTGTATTTCTTTTCATTCTCTTTGATATAGAAGGCTGCTGTGATGTTGACAGTTTTAGGCTGAGTCAATGAATCATTAAGGTTGGAAAAGTCCTCCAAAATCATTGAGTCCAACCTGTGACTGAACACCACCATGCCAGCTAGACCACAGCACTAAGTGCCACCTCCAGTCCAGTCTTGAACACTTTCAGGGGTGCTGACACTACCACCTCCCTGGGCGTCCTTTCTGTGAAAAAATTCTGGTGTCCAACCTGAACCTCTCCTTGTGCAGCTTCAGGCCATTTCCTTTTGTCCCATCACTGGTTGTCTGGGAGTAGAGGCTGCCCCCCATCTGACTACACCCTCTTTTCAGGTGGTTGTAGGGAGTGACGATGTCGCCCCTTTTCTCCAGGCTAAACACCCCCAGATTCCTCAGCCACTCCTTTTAGGACTTACTCTTGAGACCCTTCCCTGGCTTCACTGCTCTTCTCTGGACACATGCTGGATTCTCAATGTCCTTTTTGTAGTGAGTGGCCCAGAACTGGACACAGAATTTTAGGTGTGGCATTACTAGTGCCAAGTACAGATCTCTTCCCTAGTCCTGCTGGGCACATTATTGCTCATACAGGCCAGGATGCCATTGGGCTGCTTGGCCACCTGGACACACGCTGGCTCGTGTTCATCTGGCTGTCAACCAGCACCCCCAGGTCCTTTTCATCTGGGCTGCTTTCCAGCCACTCTTTGCCAAGCTCATAGTACTGCATGGTGGTGGTGTGACTGAAGTGCAGCACAGGGCACTTCACCTTATTGAATCTTACACTTTGGCCTCAGCCAATCGATGCAGCCTGTCTAGATCCCTCTGCAGGGCCTTCCTGGCTTCCAATGGATCAACACTCCCACCCAAATTAGTGCCATCTATGAACTGACCAAGGGTTCCCTCGCTCCCCTCATCCAGGTCGTTTATAAAGGTGTTAAACAGGACCAGCACCAATACTGAGCCCTGGGGAACATCACCAGTGACTGGCCACCAACTGGATGTGGCACCATTCCCCACCAAGGTGAGGTGTGTGAGAGTCTGCTGTGTCCGTGGCTCAGACCAAGGGGAGGCCTGATGTTTCATGTCTGCTCCCCAGCCCAAAATCTGATTTGGTGACTTCAGGAACCTTGTTTTGGCAGGGTAAGGCCACTCTCTGTGGCAGTCAGCCCTCCTTCACTCCACACCCAACTGCACAGCAGCAGGGATAGGAGGGGTATTCCCCAGTGATGCATTTGGATATCTGAGAGCAAGGAAGCATTGATGTATGGTGGGTGATTTCCATCCTCTCAAGAGCTGGTGGAGATGTGAGTAGGAGCAGTAGCAGGAGGTAAATCTCCTTTCCAGTGTCCTTGTGAATGGCTGCTGTATATGTTGGAGGACACCCAGGAGAGCAATGTAGTGGTACAGCTGAAGAAATGCTGCATAACTAGTATGGAGCTGAAAATGTTCTTGGGAAAGATGCCTGGGATTTGATAGAGCATATTAGGACAGTTAGGACAAGGGAATGCTTGGCTTGTGAGAAAGAAGTCATTGGAGTCTTGATAGCTCCTTTGGGATGAATGGATAACAGGTGACAGTCACTGGTGTGTGAGTCACTGCTGGCAGCAGGGGGCTCGGGCTGTGAAGTCTGAGGCAGCAGCTCATTCCTCACAGCAGGAGCAGAGCTATGAAGCCAGGCAGTGCTGAGGCACCAGTGTTCACACTCCAGGCATCTGGGGGCGGTTTTTGGGCAAACAGGAGCTTGTCCTTACGCTACCACACACACAGTGCATTGACATGGTGTTTATAAAGGCATTTAAGGGCATGCAGGCACATACCTGTAACTTGGATGGGTTCAACATTTTTCAGTATGAGTCTGTCTAGTGGGATGGGCTGGTCTAGGACTGTGCAAAGTCCCCCCTCTCTTATGAAAGACTGCAGCTCAGGAGTGAGGGAAGGACAGACAGGGATTGAGCTCGTGTCTGGGCCTCCATATTTCTGGGAATAGAAAATTAAGTTGGTTAGCAGGTTGTCTGCCATCTGTTCATGAATTATAGGCATTAAACAACTCTAAATTATGTGCTTTCTCTTATCAAAGATACAGAGACAGCTTATTTGTCTGATTAATCTTAGAAAAACTTGTACCTGGAGCTCTCCTGCAAGGTTACACTTTGTATTAAAAAGCTACAAAAGAAACAGGAGTCCACAAGCAGAAGACAATCATAGGCATTCCAAAAGCATTTTCCCCCTTTCCCTCCTTATTTTAATAGCAGGGTTTTTTCTCCATTCCTTGAGGGTAAGTTTCCTCATCTTCCCTCATGTATATGCACAAGACAGAATTCCCAGAGCTCCAGATGAGTTGCAGCCCTTCACTGAAAGTTCACCAACACATGTACGTGGGACAACCCTCAAAGAGATTTGCCTAAGGGTACCAGGTCCCTTGAATTTCTGCTTCCTTCACCAGCCCTGTTGCTAAAGGATGGTGCTGCTAGTCTAAAACCTCTCACTGCATGCTTTCTCTGTCTCCTTTTTCTCTAAAGCAGAACACCTGCTTCTTAAAAAAAAACCCCAAAAAATTAGGAGATTTATCACAGGTTCATTTAGACTCAGTTTACATCAGTTTCATAAACTTAATGAGCTAAATGCACTCCTACACTGAAGCTTTAGGAATTTCAGGTCATCCAGTTCTTCTATTGGTGTCTAAATACAGATATCTATAAACTATAGAACTCTATAGAATCATTCATCAAGAAACATTTTCTTAAAAGGAGTCATATCACAATTTTAAACTTGGGGAAATCAAGGCAAAAAGAGGACAACAAGCAGTGTAGACATTCTTCCATCATTTTAGCCTTTCCCTGTTTTTTGTTTTTTGGAGTTTTTTTTCTTTTTAATTTTTTTCTTCTTTCCAACAGTTCTGCTATCTCTGGGATAAAAAATTTTCAGGTTGCAGGGACCATTAGAAAAAGCCTTACGTTCCTGAAACTTTTCTAAGCTTTTGGAATCCAGCACATCAGAACATCAGGAAGATATTAAAGTCTTGTGATGTAAATTCTGCTTGTAAGAGTATTCCTGCTCCATACTGAACCTAGAAGTAGGCTTTTGAATCAGTGTTACGGTCTGCTAGTCGCATAAGGAAGCATCAGCTCTTCTTCATGCTGATTAATTATCTTGTATTTTTATCATTAGATCAATCTTCCAAAGTACATTCAAAATCCCTCCAAAAGCTAAAAAATATAACTGCAACCATGTATATCTCTAGACGTTATTACCTTTTTGTTACGTTTAATTTTGGTAATCAGTAAAAAATCTTCAAATAAAAAGAGGTACACGTCAAGGAGTCTTGTGCTTTCTGAGAAGGAAAACAAAAAATATCAGTGTTATGGTGTGAGTATTTTAAGCAGTTGCTACTTCTAAGATGAGGCACACCTGTGAATCACTGCACCTTACAGAATGCTTTTAACAAAGAAGCCTTGTTTTCAGAATAGTTCACAACTACTCATCCTCCAGTCTGCATTCTCAAATGCACTAAATCATACGTCTCTGCCATTTTTCGCTACTAAATTTGTACCTTATAGCAGCTACCTCATTCTGATAAAACAACTACTTGCTTGCCAGGAAAAAGGACAATAAACAATCATACAGACTACTCATCCTATTGGCAGCTTGGCTGTATCTCAGTCTCTCTCTGATAAAGTATACAGTTGCTTTTTCTTTCCTGCACCTGCCCAAATGGTGTTGCAGAGATTCATTCTGGACCTGCCATAACAATGTATAATTCTGTTAAGCTATCTCTGGAGACCAGGAGATTCAGCACATTACCTGCTAGCATCAGCCTCCCTTCATGAAGGAGAAGTCTGTTTGCTGAAGACAAAATGTTTTCACTGCTGTTTTCTCTTAAGTTTTGCTTCAAACACTTGACCCAAAAAAAGGGAGAGAGAGAAAATGGGGAATCATGCAAAACAGATGATGAACTGGGAGGCAACCAGCAGCTAAGCAAGATGAGCATACGTGTATTCTTACCTCAAGCTAAGTACATCACACAGCTGATAACTGAGCATGCCTGTGTTTCCTTAGCAGTGCTACTGCTTAAATGTGTTTATGCTTTTGAAATGTTAAGCTGGGTTTTACTTTTCCAAATTGAGTTTAATAGTGTTTGCAGCCCTGTATGTGAACAGACATAATCTTTGAGATGAGACCCACTTGATGATGTTACCATAGTACTGCTTAAAGTCTGTCTGGGTAACTACAGCAGAAATGTGCACACACAGGTATGTTGTGTAATTTTTTGTACTGCAATTTAAGTAAATGGAAAGTTCTTCAGCTCAGCTTGAGAAATGAAAGAGGCAAATAATTTCTATTTAATTGAATGCTGGTAATACTTACATCTATCCCATTTCATTCTGTCCCCTGAAAACAAAATGGGAGAGTCCTTCTAGACTGTGTCATTGCCCTCCCTTGGATCCTAACTGAGAGCAATCCAAGCTGCCATCCAAGGCACTGTGTGTTCGGCTACAGCGCTTACAGTGCCCAGGCTGCAACTGCTCCTGTTAGAGCAGAGCCATGCCCACTAACTAGAATACAGACAACCAGCCAACTTTAGATCACACTATGAAGACAGATAGGAAACTAAACCCTCCTCTAGAAAAAAAAATGTCCTTTAAAATCTGCTTACCTCTGGGACAAAGAACCTTTTGTCACGATCCCAGATCTGAGGCCAGATTATGACCTCTTGCAGCTGCCTGAACTTCTGAAAGTTGTCCAACCACTTGACTTTACCTTCCAGATCCCCTGAAATGTGTGAAACACCAGTTACTGCCAGGGCTGGCAAAAGCAGTCCTGTTTCTAGGAGATACTAAATAACTGATTTTCTGCAGTGAAAGCTGAAGTACCTCACATGTGAGGCCCTAGATGAAAGCTTGATCTCATTATAAAAAATGCCTAAACTCCACTTAGATCAGCAGGGACAGAATTTAAGTTCATGCATTCAAAGATGCTTAAATTCACTGCTAGATGAAAAGGTTGTGTTTACTAATCTGTCTGGGGAACAGGAAATCATATAAAACTCAAACTGTAATCTTAAAAATGTCTTCAAAAAAATGCTGTCATTCTAAACTGTCTGGTAAGTGAGAGAAAAATAATTTTCATTATATACAGCCTGATAAAAAGACTGTTGAAATTAATGAGAATTAATTTCAGAGGAAGTGTTGCCAGAAGTGACTGAGGTGGGGGTCCCTCAAAATGTGAAAAATGGGGACTGTCTTTGCTGATTCAGGGGCATTATGGGGAAACCTTTAATGGACCTGCAACTTAAATTTCAAGTCTTTAAGTGGAGTGATATTACAGATAATGGTTTCAGACACATACCTCCCCGCCAGAAGGGGAGTGCTTGGGCTACAGCTGTCCTTTCTGTTACTGGTTCACTGGTCAAAAAATGAAGGCAGATCTTTGTCAGGTGTCTGTGAGTAAAGAGGGGTCACCCTTCTATCTTTGGTTTCCTTGATCCAGAGGTGTCTAATTTCTGGAAGGACCTGTTTATTCTGACTGTAATACTCTCCAGACATCCCATGGTCTTTTGGGGCCACACCTAAAACTGCTGTCCTTACATATATTAAATATATAAATATTATATATTTTTAAAAAAATGCAGGGAAAAAATTTACGTCTGGACCAGCCACTTGTTTTCCACAATAGCTAGAGAAAATCTGTACTGAGACAACTTTACAGAGTAGCACCCTGTCATTACTGAAAGGTCATTCAGTAATATTCCCCTTGTGAGTGCAAATTTATCCTATTAAGGATTAGCCCTAAAAAAATCCTCCTTAGACATAAATTCAGCTGAAAGGTTTCTTTGTTTGAGATATTTCTTGATATGTTCCAATTTGAGATCTGCTTTTAATTGTTTGCCTGTCACTGCAGATGATTCTGTGAAAATACAAGTGACTCACTGATTTGGGAGTCCTGTGACATTGCTCAGAGAGGCTTTGGCAGCACAAGGTGCCCAAATCATTCCCTACAGAATGAGGGTCAGGAGGCACACACATCCTTGTTGCTTTTCTGTGGAGACACTTGACCAATTCACACTTCCAAGGATATGCACAAAAAAGCCACGTAACTTTCTAATTTGTAACAGCTTACTTGACTTCTAACCTTTGTTACTTACTTATAGACTTTTCCACCCTCTCTTTAAGTGACTGGATAAAACTTTTCTCTGTTTCATCAGTGCTCCTCTTCCAGATGTTGTTGAGGAGAAGGGGATACCGTGTCAGTCGATGCAGAGGAGCAACCAGCAGCTCTGGCAGATGCAACCTCTTGCACTGTTCGTTTTGTTCACACCACTGCTGAAGACAAAGAGAATCTGCCTTAGGCTTCAGCTTCCTTCTGGCTAGGAGGTAGCAAACAGTTTTCTGCATCATTAGCTGACTGTAACAAGACAGGGACTAATGAAAGATGATTTCTTACTCAGTGAGAACAAGGGCAGTGTAAAGGTTCTTGTCATAGTTTAACCCAGCAAGTATCTAAACCACACACCCACTCATTCACTCCCTCCTGTGGGATGGGGAAGAGAAATGGAAAATAAATAAAAAAGTTTGTAGTTTGAGATAAAAGCAGTTTAATACAATAGAAACAGAAGGGAAAAAAAAATAACAGAATATAGAAAACGAGTGGTGCAGAATGCTCCACTGGTCAATGCCCAGCCAGTCCCACAGCAGAGGCCCCCCAGCTAGCTTTCCCTCTAGTTTATATACTGAGCATAACATCATATGGTATGGAATACCCCTTGGGTTGGCTGGGGTCGCCTGTTCTGGCTGTGTCCCCTCCCACCTTCTTGTGCCCACCAGACTCCTCGCTGGTGGTGGTGAGAGACAGAAAATCTTTCACTTAATGCAAACTGCTTAGCAACAAGTAAAAATCAGTGTGTTATCAAGATTATTCTCATCTTAAATTCAAACCACAACACTATACCAGCTACTAGGAACAAAATTAACACTGTCCCAGCCAAGCCGAGGACAGCTCTCTACAGGGCAAATTCCATTACCCCTCCAGATTCACTTTCAGCATTGCTGCTTACCATTCCAGATGCTGTGGCCATGCTATCATATCAAGTAGGGCTCTTATTTATCTGCTGTTTTAATTTTCTCAGGAAGACCTGAGAATATGAACCTGAGTTAGGTTTAAAAGCCACCTTATATTTTAGGATCATTGCTACTTGCCACTGGGGAACATTTTTCCTAGGTGTGAACGTATGAAATCCTCATCAGGGAGCAAGCAGTGTGAAACTCCAAGGCCCAAGCTGCAAAGCTTGCGTGCCCCAAAAAGATGTCCTTCCAGTTTTGGGCTGCCTTTGAGAAAAGCCTACTACTTCAGGTTTCTCTTTCTAAGTCTGCAATGTTGAAGATTTATCTTAAGTATTTACAGGACACACTGGTCTACTAATGATGTCAGGAAGAGCAGAGCCTGAGAGCCCCACCACTGTACTGGCTGGAGTTGTTGCAATGTCAGGAAAGACAGAACCTGTTGTAGTGCTGCAACTTGATAAAGAGTCCACTGATAGCTCTCTCCAGCCTTAGAGGGAGGTAAATTCTCCCGTTCTGGTATTGTTTTGATACCAAAGCAAAACATTTGAAATTGATTTTTGTGTCTTTTTTTTTCCTGTAATCATTTCACTTTGTTAAGGTGGAGGTTCTTGAGTCAAGAGATTATGTGCAAAACATATGGAAGAGGCTAGTAGTTTGCATTTTCTGCCTGCAAAAATGCAGCCCAGCTCTTCCCCCTCTTATCTGTTCTAAATTACAAGTAGGGATTTTCACACAGGCAGGGGAAAGTACACTCAGAATGGTGACTTCCAATCGGTGATAGGCTCTGCAGTTTAAAAAAATCCATTTGAAATGCTACCTACCCAGTTTTGCTTCTAATGAACATTCCTAGTGTGCTGTTAAAATCCTATAATAAGGTAGGAAGGCTGAAGACATAACAACAACAACAAGAACAGCAATAACAACAACAAACCCATCACTTTACCTTCAGGTAGATGCCAAAATCTTCTCTCTGTCTCAGTTTTTCCAAGTAGATGATAGCAGAGGTATAGTTAAGGCAATAAATCTGGTGTGTCTGGCAGAGGTCACCCTGGAAAAACTGCAGAAAAAGTTTGGAAATTTATCAAGAAAGAAAAATATCATGACAAAGGGAGAAACAGGAGTTTTGGGTTTGTAATATGCATTTTTTCTGAGGTTTCCTTGTACCTAGGAAAATGGGGAAAGAGCAAATTAAAGCAGTAGAGGGTAGTTTAAACAGCAATACAACTGTAAAGTAGTAAAAATACCACAACAATGCTCCAGCAGTGCATGGGAGTAGAGTTTTAACAGCTCTGCAGAGGTGTCACACATTCTTAGACTTTGTTCTCATTAGAAATAAATGATGTGAAATTCATATGGAAGTTGAAGATGAAACCCACTATTTCTGAAACAGTTTTGACGATTTCATGTAGCATGGTATTTTATATCTGAGTAGGCTCTTAGAAATAACAGGATAGCCTCATTTATGCTCAAGATGCTGAATGCCATGCATGGTAAAAAGCAGCTTTGTCTGGGATTTTGTCTGTCTACACAAACATTATCAATAAGAATGCCTAAAGTCAGAGGTCTCAGGGACAAGAAACCAAGCTCTAGCCTTGGTTTCTCTGTTAAAAATCTTAACACGGAGGAAGGGTCTTTTAGTATTTCCCAGAAGTTTTCTAATGACCTCTCCTGATAGGGAGGGTTCCAGTCAATGAATTGATTTTCGGTCTTCAATAATATTTCTAACTTTACAAGCATTAGGAGGTTGAGTAGGAATTAGAGCTCCTGTAGGCTGCTGTTCAGATGACTGCCTTGTTTACGACACAGACTGACCAAAAGGGTTGCAGGGCTTGGCAGTGGCAGGACAGCTGTAGCTGCATCTCTCTCTTGCTTAACAGACTCAGGCCATAGTGTAATTTCAGTCCCAACGAGCTCTTAATTAAGCAATTATAAACACTTCTGGGTCTGGTCCATCGTGTAAGGGAGGATCGGTGTGAAGGAGTGGAAGGAGACAGTGATGGGGCTAGGGTCTGGTCTCAGGGAAACGTCTTCTGTAGAGTGGGAAGCTTGTCTCTGCCAGTAGAAAAGTCTCCTCAGAGTCTGGGCTGCTGATCCCCAGGAAGAGAAGATAATTCCACACTTGATTCCACATACAGAGCACCTTTCCATGACTGCTTCAAACATGCCAAAGAATGAAAATAAAAACATCCTTCTGATAGGAGCAACCTGAGGCTGAGGCCAAAGTGCCCATGACAGATGGCATGGACTTGACTGACGTGATTGCTCTGGAGCACCTGTATGCCATGATAAGTGGCCTGCTGCTTGTATTAAAAGCAAGAATACTTCTGATTTTGTTACCGTTCTGAGTACGGAGCTGAAATCCATAGGAGCGTCTGACTTGCTGACATGCTGCTTCACAGTTTCAAAAAACATTTTCAGAAAACTGCGACTTATCTAAGTAAGGGGAAAAAAAGAAGATAAATTAGCACCAGTGATCTGAAGTTAAGATTAAAGCAACTTTATTTCCCACCCTTGGCCTCTCTAAAGGCTCTGAGTGTAATGGGTGCCTATACTTATCTCTAACATTGCCAGAATTTTCTTCAGAATTGTGCTCAGAATGCTTTAATTAGTCAGAAGCTAAGACAGATCTATACAAACACCCATTTATGTTGTGATGACAAAAGCTTTAGGACAAGATTTGTTAGTCCATTAAACTTGTCTTAGGGTAGCAGCTGTATTTGACATGGATTGACATTAAAAATGACAAGGGGTGAATGGTATCTGCTGGAAAACACTGATTGTGTATGACAGTGCTGTGACAATTAAGGAAGCCTTCACAGTCATTTGAGGAAGACAGCATCTTTCACAGTTTGATTTTCTTTCTTACAACTGAAGGTGAAGGAAGTACCTAAAAAATACTACATAAACTCATGTATTCCCCATAAGTTAACTTTACATGTTTATATTGGATTCAAAAGTGCCTGCCTTATCAGTCAGATGAGGCTGCAAGCCCACACTGCCATCCTGAGCACACTATTTTCACATAAATTCATGACTGGGCTAAGTTGTTGGCCAAATGTTAGGCCAAAAGGACACATCAATCTGCTGCGATACTGCTACAGACTATAGTAGCTGCAGACTGCTTTGGTGTGTTTATGGTGGCAAGATACTTATAGGGTAATGCTCATTCTTAAATTTTGACCTTTACAGTTTTAAAGCATACATTTTTTTCATGGATTTAGCCTGCTGTCAAGAAGATATGCACACTATAAAATGAATGAAAAAAGGCACCAAAGAGCAGCTTCTTTCTCCTACATTTAATCCGTTTTTAAATACACATAACAAATGATCATTTGTTATTCTCATCAATAAGGACAACAAAATTAGAAAATAAAGCAAGAAAATTTTTAAAGACAGTTCTCTCAAGACATAACCAAGCTCCAACCAAGCTCAAAGCTAAGTGAACCACAGCAATATATCCCACTCCTTATTTGAACAAGAACAAGGGAAGAATCAACAACCCCACGTCTGCTGAACTCTAGAAGTTGCCTGCAGGTACAGGCTTAGTCCACAATAAGCCAAAGGTGAAACCTGTCAGCTAAAAATCTTTTTCCTTGTATCTCCAAACCTAGTGGTTGGTCATTCAGCAGCTCACCAGGTGTGAGGTCTGTGGGTGAGCAGCAGTGCCTTGCTCATGTGTTTGAACTCTGGCTAATTGTCCCTACTTTGAAGACCTTTCCCAATTTTCTTGTTTTGGGTAAAAAGGGAGAGATTCAGTATTAAGGCAAGGGAATTACAAGAAGGGAAATAAATGGAAGTCAGCAGCTGATTTAGGGCATATGATGTGAGTGTGTGTAGTTATTCAATTAAGGCTGCTGCAGTTATTTCCAGAATTCACTTTGCAGTGAAGGATGAGGTGTCCTGTGAAAGGGCCCTCAAGCTAAGAAAAATTGTTTTGTTTCTAAGGTAATGTGAAGGCTATTTTTGACTTAGAGGTTTTTAACTTTCAGGAGCTGAAAAATGATCTCCCAGAAACTGGCCAAAAGCAGCAAAGAGCTGGAGCACATGACAGCCAAGCCTTGTGGCCTCCCTCCTCCTGGACAGGGCAGAGTAAGTAGCGCACAAATAGAGACCATCCAGTCTCTGTGGGAGAATTCCTTACACACATGCCAAGGGAAATCTCAGCTGGAGAGAGAGGGTCAGCATTTTGTTTTAACTTGCTCTATTGGAGTGGCATAATAGACAGCAAAATCTTTGTGCCCATCTGTTTGCAAAAGGGGACTTGTTATGTAGTTATTTTGCCATGCTTACTGTTTTGCTGTAAGGATTGTGTTGTAGTTTCTCTCCACAAATCCTTTTAAAAGGTTTCTGCTTATGAGAATTACTCTCAAACTTCTGTTTACTTCAGAAACAACAGCTAAATGAGCTCTCTCCCATGTTTAAAATGCCATGTATCTTTGGCTGGAGATACAAGAGAATGACTTGCGCTGGTGATATTTGACTCTCACTGATATCCCACAGAGAGGAAGAAAAGGTGGATTATATGAACAAAGTCCCAAATGTGAGCATTGAAACTGAATAGAAGCTTTTGGTTTGTTGTCTTCTTTTATTGGGCTGATTGATTTCTGATCTGAGTATCACTTCTCTTTTTCTACCCACCTTGTTTAACTCCTCTAAGTTTGCGAAAATTCTCCACAAATCCACATCCAAGAGAAATTCGTTACTCTGGAGATATTTTAGAGTGTTCATAAATATCTTTAAAACCAAAAGAAATCCATGTTAATTACTGTTTGTGCCAATTCAATAAATCATTTTTCCCCCCTGAAAATAACATTTTTACTGAAATTCATCTGAAAGGATCATTTGGTTTAGGGAGGGTAGAAGATGGCATTGTCAGAAGTTTCCTGATCTGCCTGAAGGTTAAATGTTGGATTTCGTGCAGAACAGGGGATGAGTGATGTCTCTGGGGTTTCTCTGTGGTTACCATGGAGGCAGCTGTGTTCCTGCTGTGCCCTTGAGCAGAAGAGGGGCAAATGAGCCCCCTGCAGATCCCTGCATGAAGGACTTAGTAACATCAGAGTCACAGTTACAGATGTCTATGACCTTTCTAAATGCTTTCCTTCCTACCCCATGCATCTGCTGCTATTTTAATTGTTTAGAGTTACTATGAAGAAAAAAATATATTCTTGGCTTAAGGTAAGTAGAGGTCCTGTGGAGGCTTTTCATCTCTTTGGATTGTTTTACTAACCTGGATTGAGTGAAAACTGCATGTGAATTTACTGGCTGTTTAAGATTTTGTATTTTTTAAGCTGATTGAGATGTACTGAATCTGACCTAAATCTGAAAAGGGCTTAAAATTTATAGGTTACTGAGTAGACTTTTTTGTTTATTATTAAAAAAAAACATCACCCAGGTGCCAAGACTGAATAGCTAGTGAGACTGTTTGCTTAGTCTTGTGTAATTCTTTAGTTACTATGACCAGGTTACCTGAGAGCTTAAATTTATGGTGGATTTATAGTGGTCTTAAAGCTCCCTGTGAAGAGTCAGTAAAATCAGTGGAATATTTCTATACTTGGAAGTAACCATGTATCTTTAAAACTGGTTACCCAAATGCAATGGGTTCCTTCTTTAGTGGGAGAGTTTGGGAAGCTGGCAGGGACTGAACAGTTTGTCGTTCGTGGGCCATGCAGGGCTGGCTAAGGTTTGTCTGTGTGCTCCTATATCAGACTCACAAGGAGTGTGCATGCCTGCTGTTATCATCATTCTTCCCAGTATTTACCACCTTTTAAACTTTCCAGATTTCTAAACAAAGTGTATAGAAAGAAGGATGCTCCTCTCCTGCCTTGAACCAATAGCTGGTCCTGTTATCCTGTTTTCTGTCCCTTCCTCTTCTGCCCCACCTAGCAGGAATTCAGCCCACTCCTCTATTAATTTGATTGACTTTACAGTAGATTTTGTATTGTTCAGGCTAAACTTTCAGCAACATGGAAAGTGTTTCACAAATCTCTTTTCTTCGACTTAATAAAAAAATCAGAAATTGTCTGTGCTAAGTAAGAGAAAAATGATAAGAAAATGTTTATGAAAGCTTCCACCCTTTTAAATGGATACATTAACTTTTGATGTGCGGTGAATATAAATAGTGCAGCTGTTCTTGTAACAGTGTGTAATATTCCTGTCCATATTTCAAGCTCTTAAAATTCACTGTATTGGAGGTAATATAGAGTTTTGGGGAGAGGATTTGTTTTTAGTATACTCGTTTTCATGTAACATTAAAACTACAGGTCTGCTGAATTCTGAGGTTTTCGTGCTCCAGTCAGGATAATCTAACCACAGCTCTTTATGGAGTTAAATGACAAATATAATGTTGCACACTAGCAACATTAGCAATTGGAATAGTCCAGTACAAAAATTGCCAGTTGGAGCATGGCTTCAGTACAGTGTTTGTGAGAGGACTAATGGAATATCAGTTCTATATCCTGGAAGAAGAAATATCTTCTATTTTTAGAAGATGAGATACCATCATAAGGACAGAAAACGGAGCTATGGAAACAGGATGAGCAGGCAAGGTGGGAGGAAAAAACAGGTATTAAGTCATTCCCCCACAGACATCTAATGAGAGGTTTCAGGTGCTTTGTGTCCATCACGGCAGAACAAATAATGTTTCATTATTTTTGCAAAGTGAAATCTGACGTTACCCTCTTGAGAACCAGCAAATGATCCAGAAAGTAAGTGCATTCGCTTGTGAAAAGTTCCCACACTGCTGCTTCTTTTTTCACTTCTAACCAGTCGTTGACATCTTTCTGCTCAGTCTGTTGCTCATTCATAAATTCGTGCCAAGATTTACTCTATTGATTGAAGAAAGAAAACCACCAATTGTTGCATCAGCTGCTTCAGGCCTTATGAAAAGAATCTATGTCCTATTTACTGTGTAAATCTCATCTACCGATATTAGAGATTTTTCTTTTGAAACTTCCCTGAAAATATTTTAAAACCTGCCATTCTCCTCTAAAATACTTACAATATCAACACACAGAATTTGAAAGCAACACAATATGATAGTTTATGTTTGATGTATCAGAAACTAGTGGGCAGCTTGCAAATGCTAAGGAATTTGATCTGTTGTGCTGCTCTTGGGTGGATGACATCTTATTTTCTGGATGATAAAATCAAGGTACCTAAGGACTAGGTCTCTATAGTCATTTGGAAATTGTTTTGTTTACTCCTAAGGTGGCCAGTATCACATTATGGACCTGCTCCAAAGTCAGATGTCCATATATAAATTGGACATTGACGGGAGCCCTCAGCAACTGTGTGTGGGGAGCTGCAGATAACAGACTGCTGTGAGAAGCACAAGGTTTGCTTTGGAGAGGGGATGGTGTTAGGTGGCATGGGGCCAGAAGCCTCATTTGTCTGGCAGACAAGCTTTGGCAGCTTTTCTGCAGCCAAACCTTGGTGTTGGCACTGACCTCCATGTGGCTGCCTCTGAATGCAGCAGTGGGGGTGGCTGTGTCCCATTTGACATCTCTCTGACACTGTAGTTTCTTTCCCCAGACATGTAGGTGCTGCTGAGAGGGTTGCCTTGAGACCTTTTTCTGAAGGTGGTACCTCCCTGGTCTAGAGCAGTCTGGAATCCTGGCAAAATTCAGATGTTTTTGAGGGCCCTTGCTAACCTACTCTGACCTTCTGTTTCCCACTTGCCCCTCCATTTCAAAGGACAAAAATGTACTATATACCTATGCATTAGTTTAACAGAAAGGTCTCATGTCCAGATTAGTGACCTGAAAAATGTTAGTGTATAAAGAACACAAAATTCCTTCTTTCATCCTTAAGTATCCTTGATACAGTATACTGAGTATTTTGATACCTTAAAGGAGAAAAATTCATCTGTGCAGCAGTCTATGATCTTAACAGTTGAAAGACAATTTTCCAGATCAGCTGCTTGCTTTTGTTTGTCTTTACCCTGTTGAATGACAAAAAACCACCCCTGATTCATGCAATGTTTTAAAGACTGTTAAGAAGTTCATCCAGCTCTGTAATCTTGCCCTAATCCATAAGGAATTTGCCCTTAAAGTGATTTCTTCATATTGCCAAAGTCTTCTACACATGGACAAGACAGTGATGACAGGTTTCTTTGTAGCTGTGGGTGGGGTGTGTAAATACCTCAGGTTTGGGTGTCTAAGGTTTTATTTATACACAAGTCTTTGACAGGGCAAATCATTGGTATGGTGATGCCTAGGAAGGCTGACCTGAAACAGAGATTGGACAGAGCTAGAGAATAAAGTAGGTATTTACTGAAAGGCCTCCAGGACCCACCTTGGGCAGGACAGAAGCCTGACCAAGGCTGCACTCAGTGTGGACTGATAGCTTAAGGCATCAATAGCAACAGGCAATGGGCTACCCTTGGAAGACAGAGCTAATGAAATGTTTTGCTTCCTTTAGCACTGTCAGAAATAGGGGACAACAGATTCATAGTTGAAATCCTGTCATAGATATACAAATTTATGTGTTTATTTATTGATTTTTAATTTTTTGAGCTATGCATGGAAAAAGGTCCCTTAGTCATCTGCAGAGTAGTGTCTGTAAAATGAATTTTCAGGAAGCTGAAAGAGCAGCAGGAGTTTGTGTGAGGGACCATGAAAAAAAAAACAATTGCTTTTGTTTCGGTTTAGTTTATTCGGGCTTTGTAACAAATTTAAACATTATTTATGAAATCTAATTTAGTGCTCTGGGCACAGACTTATAAGGTGTTTGCCTAAGTTTTATCTGTTCTCTGGAACAGAATATTCCCACTGCATGGATTTCTACTGTCTGAACTTTAGGCACTGAACTCAAGCCAATTTTGAAATATGTGTTTGATTATAATATTTGAAACTTAGGGTTTAAGTTCACCTCCTATTTTTAAAAGATAGATGGAAATGGAGCAGAAAAAATAATGTAGTTAATATATCTGCACACTGAACCAGTGTATCAGAAAATGAATCTTCATGAATTAAATTTTATGGCATTTAATAGTCACTTTTGTCTAAATATCAAATGTTTTTTATTGCAGATTCAAAATATTTTGCTGAATTTAAAAATCCTCAGGTTTAAGTCATGCTCCTTCAAATGCTATGAAACTGCTATCAAATGAAGAGGGAATTCTTGTACATATCAACTTGAGTACTTGCATTGGTCCTGTATGCACAAACCATTATTTGATAAAATGCAAAAAATACTGGGAAGGGACTGTTCTTAATTACATGCTTAGGGAGAAAAAGTTATCAAGACACTTGTAAATAATTTTTGAGTGCTGAACAGTACACAGAAAGGAAATTCAGACACCTTAGTAAGTGAAAGTTTTCATTAATGGAAAAGACAATGAGTTGTGTTAGACAAGGAAATTCCATCAGCTGTGCTTTCGCTGGTGAGTGTGAGGGCACCCATGAGGACAGGAAAGGCCTAAGAAAGTGTCCTGGAACTCTACTTTATAGGTAAAGCTTAGATCCCTCCCATGTGATTGGGAGTTCATCACATTCTCCAAAGGCCTAAGGCACACAGAAAATACAGGATACAAGGTCAAAGCAGCGATGCAACTGATATGTCCACCTTGTGCTACCTTAACCTAGGGAGATGCACTGGGCCTGCTGCCAGCCCTGAACAGAGCCCCTGCTCTCACTGTCCATCCCACTCTGCCCTCCTGGTGCCAGGGACACCTGTCCTCCCACCACCTACAGGGATGGGGAGCAGTGGCATTGACTGTCTTCATGTGCATCACATGCAGTGGCTACACTGGAGCTAGCCAAACTTTATTGCAGATTAATGTGCAAGCAGTCCCAAGAAGGGCTGAGATTGTTCAGCTCTGAGTTCAGTTCACCAACTGGCTGCCTTTCTCTAAGGACAAGAAAATAAAGGAGCTATTTTTACCCAGGTGAGCTGTGGGAAAAGGCAAGGTCAGTGCAAGGAAATATAAAATTATGAAAATACTCACGACTCCTCTTTTGGCAAATGGCCACCTTGACTTTTTGGACTCTAACAGGCAAAACAAATGTTTTCAGTAAGGAAAAAAATAGATAAAAAACTGTTATTTATATTATTTATACATGCAGCTTGACAGACTATACTTGGGTTGTAGTCAGTACTTGGGTTTAGGTAGTTTGTGCATCAGACTTAAAACCCATTAAGGTTGTTAAGTTCCTCCCAGCAAGAATTATGACTATCTGTGGTGGGATCTTGGATGATGCTAAACAGTCCTACTTGTTGCAGGTGATCACTATGTGATTGCCAATTCTTTACCTGGGAAAACCATCATACCTCAAGCCAATTTTTGAAGATGTTGTTTTAAAGCAGAATTAGTCTATGCCTTTTCATTAGGATAACTTGGATTTACGCAGGTATTTAAATCTCCAGTGAATGAACAATCCTACGAGCCCTAAGTGTCAGATGGACTGGCACAGTGAGGCAGTCAGTAATTTCTGGTCCTTGGTAAGGCAGAGGAAAAGCTGGAGATCTAGATTTAGGAATGCACTGGTGACTTGTGAGGAACAACTGTGCTCAGCAAGAAATCTGAAAAGGTTTTCTTATGTGGCACCCATCTTCAGGTGTGTGACGGGGAATCACAGTCAAAACTGTGTTTCTGGATTTTGAAGGGCTTGCCCATTCTGGGAGGACAGATGAGCAAATGGCTCATTTGCTGTCATGAAAATGCTGGTTGTGACCTTGACCGACTTGCTTTACGAGAAACTTTTGGTCTCTGGCTACCAGGATCTCCATCAATCACACCACACACTATACTATATTCTACAATAGCTGTTTGTGGAAATTGCTTGCAGGTCTGCATTTCAGTTTTGGAATGTCTTGAGCAACCTTTATCCATGAATTGGGTTTGCTACCCTTGTGATCAGAACACTACTGCAAAGGGACGCTTTTCTTTCTGCTTGAAGCCATGGAGGTAGGAAATTGTACCTCAACTGCTTCCAGATGGAGATCCTGGCCTGGGCTCTGGTTGCTTCTGTCTGTGGAGGAGCAATGTGATCTGTGTCCTACTCTCTCCTCTACTTGCATTTTGCATTCATTAGTAAAAGGTAGGGGAAAAAGAAAAGAATTTTAAAATTGGCAATGCGGTCACTTTGGTGTGGGGTAACAGGATCCCCCGCAGAGGCTGCACCACCTCACACTCTCACTGCATACATCCTCCCTCCCATCCCACAGGCACCCATGTTCCAGTCCTGGCTTTTCTGGACTCAGAGGAGCAAACCCCACCCTGTGTCTAACCTGCACTGAGCAGGAAGGATGAGTAGGGCAGGTAGTCCAAGGCACTGTCTGACACCAGGAGGTCTCCGGGGAACACCTCGAGTCCCGGCAGACTCACTACCAGGGAGCTGCGCCTGCGCTCGGCTGATCTGTGAGACGCAACAACAACAACACATGTCATCTCTGTCCGCTCGAGGCTGCAGGGGAAGGTCCTGAAGGGCTCCTTACTGGTACAGGAGGGAATCAGCTAAAAAACCAATCACAGGACCTATGACTTAATTTGTTAAAAGAACAGCGAGTAGAGAATTTCAGTGATTGACAACAAATACCTAATTGTCTTTCCAACTCTATGTTGTTGCTGAGATCAAGGTTCTTATGGTCATGGCTTGCCTCAGATAATAAGTAATTAGAGCATTTAAGTCTTAAAAATTCCTCATTTCTTCTGAGGTTAGACAAAAGTGAGTGGGGATTTTACTATCTATGTTTTGGAAGTGGAGTTTAAGGGAGCAATTAAATACTGGTTTTAGCTGGCATTGTTACTTTTAACCTTCCTGTAGCTCAGGTGATTTCAAAGAAAGAAAGCACACTAGTGAAACAGTTAAAATGTTGGATTTTAAAATATTATTTATCCTTTTGGCTAGTTTATGCTATTTTCTTTCTAAGTATTTTTGGCATTTTTTTCTGCTATTTCAAATATTTTGAATGTAATATGACTCAGTGGCCCTACTGATCGAAAACAAATGTCTCTTTCCAACTATTTTTGTTCCAAATGGGGAACATTGTCCAGGATCTATACCCATTAAGAAAAGTGACAAGCATTTTGTATCCAGCAGTGTGTTTGTGCCAGAGGTTGCTTGCATTCACATACAGAAACTGTTGGTTCATATTAAAAACTCTTTTGTATTTTGCTAATAACTCACACTGATACCTATTGAATTGTGTTAGTATACGCTGCGGAGGGACTGCTGTCTGCAGCTGCTGTTGTGTTGCCTTCAATTGACTGATACATGGATATTGCATCAGGGCTAAAAGGGTCAGTAATTCAGTAGCTGAGGAAGGAGGCACAAAATACATGTACAGATATAAAAATTCTAATTTTCAGTCACGACTTATTGTGTATGGTATTTTTGGTCAGTTAGGCATGATTCTTACTGAGATTTTTTTTTTTGTCCAGGTAGTTATCTTACTGTGAATATCTAGCCATTTGTCACACTTGGTGTGAAACCTGGCAGGTATATTTTTTCCTTTAAGCGCATGAATAATTACTTGACACCTTATCAACTGACAGATGAGCTCTGAGGTAGAGAACTGGGACTTGATATGCATAGTAAGACATGGAGATTGTACCTTTTTTATGACCTGACAGTGACACTGCTTGTTATTGCCTTAGCTAAGCAATTGAAAGGTCTGGATGAAAGCTGCTCCTAAAAAGAGAGAGGTCTGTAGGCTATCAGGAGGGCCAGGCCTGGGACTTGAAGACTGGAACCATGGGCATAGCAGGACTTAAAAAACTATGTCTTGAGGAGGTTACAATGTGCAGTGCAGGAGTTCTTTGAAAGTTGTTTTGCTAGTCCTACTGAATGGAGAACAAAGGATCGATTTATTTGGTTTTAGAGTTTACAATGAAACTCTGTGGTTTCTTATTAAATTGAACCCTCAGTATGTGGTTTGAGAGCTATAATGGGTGGGGGGGTCTGTTTCTTGGCTGTCTGCAAGCCCATACCAGTGCAAGGGAGGGGATTGTTCCTCCCAGGAGTACCTTCCTGAGACATACACTGCTACCCCATGCAAATTTTCAGTGCTGGTAATGATTGTGATGCCCCTGAAACCTCCTGTGATTCCATGATGCAATCTCTTAGACAAGCTGGGCTATTATACAAGTCATGTGCTGCAATATAGTACAAGGATAATCCTCAAAGGTATTATTACTGTACTAGGAAATTCAGGAGATTTATTTCAGGTTGGCTTCACAGTAAAATTTTGCCAGTATATTATTGATTTTTAAAGCATCTAGGCTACTATTATTTTCACAATATATTTGAATCTTCAGGCTCATGGCTTATGAAGACTAATAATGGAAGCACGGAGTCACTGTAACTGAGTTAAATGACATTATTCACCCAGATCAAAAAGGCCTTAAACTTCAGGCACACATATAGCTAAACAAGATCTTCATACAGGTGCACAAGCCTATGAAATGTGGGGCATGGCAAGATCACTTGTGTGTCTACAATATACCTTTGCAATCTGATGAACCTGGGCTGGTTAATGGCTTCCATGTCTAAATTATATACTCATACTTCAGAAACAGAAGCACAGGTTTCCCAGCCTGATGCCTGTAGACATGTTAGATATATCAGATACTTTTTTTTTTAATTTATTTTTTCTGGAGAAATTAAATTACTGAAGTGGTAGGTAGTAAAATTTACTAGGTTTTAAGTCTGCAACATTTTAGCATCTTCTCATACCTTCAGACTCTGTAGCTTTGCCTTTTTCTTTATTTTTTACTTGTTTCACTTGGTGGGGCAGAGGACTACAGTGATGGAATGAAAGAAATGCTTGTGCTTTAGGGACAAACTCAGGCATCTGAGGAGAGATCATCTGTAATAATTCCTTCTTAAAATCCATTTGTTTTTGGAAACATGATAGTGTCATGGATTTACGTGGCAAAGTTATGGAAAATTATTAAAGACATTGAAGCAGGTCATGGTCTGGCAAAATAAATATCCTGTGTATGTAGTTATTTCTGAGGCACAGAAAGTATACTCATATGTTCCTAATCTTAGCCAAACTGGCTATCCCAGGGAACAGACATCTATATAGATGACCTTACTCAAATAGCAGATATATTACTTAAAGGAATATCCACTAGATGTGAATAAAAGCAACAGGCGACTTTACTAAGGTAAATATTACAGTACTGAGATAACTGCCAGGCAGTGACACTATTTCCTAAGCCACCCAGGGAGGGCATTTGGACTCCCTGATTCAAAAAGTTAGGGTGGAAAATGACCTGTTGTCAGGAGTAAAGTATTTATATGATTGCATAAGGAGTTAGGTTTAGTATAATGGATGCCATCCTGTGCTCTAGGATGACCCTGCTTGAGCAGAGAGGTTGTTACAGACAAGCCACTGTGGTCCTTCCCAACCTTACCCACTCTGTGATTCTGTGACACTTTACAGCTATGTGAAACGTTCAAAAAGAGAGTACTTCAAGATAGATGAGCCTAGCTCCTTCAAGGCATTGAATATGAGCTGTCTTGGCAGTTACTGTGAAGGTTCTTCATTAGCTGATTTGCTGTAGGAAATAGGTGCAATGCAGTTTTCCACCCAGGCTCTGATAATGCTGAATGGTGCAAGGCAAAAAGGAGATCAATGTAAACTTGAGGTTTTGTTTTATCAATGTTTTCTTCTGTGGCAATATTGGTTTAGCATCTCACCTTCTCTCCAGTACATATGCCTCTGTCTGTGCTGCCCCTCTTGCCTTTTTTGTTTATTTATTTTGGATGGTTCTTTATAAACAGCATCAGTTCAGCAAGTTGACATGCTGACAGGGATGTGCTGGCATTCTTGACTGAGGACTGTGTGTAGGAAGACTGTTTTAAATGAGTATGAGTGCATTAAGGAAGTTTTTTGAAAGTACAGCTTGGGAGCAGGGAGATGTTCATTAAAACTGAAGGACAGAGGTATGATTTTACCCAGGACAATATGCAAGTCAGTCTTGGAGAAGGGTTGACAGATGCCTAATGTGCTTCTAGGTGGACACAGTAATCTAACATGTCAACAGTTTTTGCTGGCTGCAATAAGAAGGTATTAGCTGTTAAGGGGTTAGACTAATGATCTTAATAAAGGAGGACATGAAGACAGGCTTTAACCCAGACCTATGACCAAATAAAATTTGTAAAAAAAATGTTTAAAGCAGAAACTGATGCATTTTTTAAATATATTTTTGCACATTCTAACATTTATCTAGATAGAATTCATAATACATCATCCCAACTACCTTTTGACAACCTTTCCTGCTGGTGCCTATGGAAAAAATCTTGGATTGTTTCCTTGGGTTGTGGTTTCTTGATTTTAAAAGGTGTCTGGATAGAAGTCCAAAGCCAATACCCTTGCTGGCATATAGTTACTTCCCCCTTGAAATAACTATCGCTTGTTACTGTAGGCAAGCAGCACCAAGAGAAGGTGTGTATGCTAAATGTTCACTGTTCTCCTGTTAGACCATCTGCATTCAGTATCTTCAGTTTCTCCCCTGAAGTTTGTTACACATCATGCAAATCTTCATGCTGATAGTGAGATTTGTTTGTGTATTCCTGTTTTGAGTTGGATCAGAGCAGACTCTTCCCACAAAAGCTACAGATCACTTGTTTTCACATCCACGTGAAAAGATCTTTCCTTCACCTTCTCTTTCCGTCTCTGTTGTAAATTCAAAATGCTAAAGAATGGGCTGGAAATCGCAACAGTTCAGAACATCTAGAAGGCCTCTTCTACAGTGAACAGTAATTTCAAATGCATGCACAGATCTCTTGAACCTCATCTAGGGAACTGCATTATGTAAGGACTCCTAGATGATATCAGTCTGCTCCAAACCACCCAGTCCCAAACATCCTTGAGGGGACCATGCAGTAAAGTGAGCACTACTCCATGAATTACAGGGGTGGTTATTAATGGAGGTATTATCTCCTGTTTTCTTGTTGTGTGGGGAGAAAATAAAACTTTCCTTTATTTCTGTAAACATTTGAACATCTTAAAGAAACGTATCTTAAAATAGTTTCTAACAGAACTTTTACTTTCTGATAGTTGTTTAGAAGACCTTGACACAATTCACTGCACAGGTCTATGGTATGCAACACTTTATCTTGTCTGCACCAACTTATAAAATCCACGTATTCTATGTACTCTTGTTAGTTTGTAGAATTAATGATCCCCCTCTCCAATAGCAGTCCTAGATCTTCTTTGCTTGTGTGTAAGAACAATATTGAGCTGTTCTGCTAGCTCCTTTTCTCCCTTTTCCCTTCCACAAACTTTTGAAGAATGTCACTCAAGATAATAAGATATTTCACATTCTTCAAGCTGAAATTTGACACTGCTAAGCCAAACAACCAGACCTTTTGGCAGTTAGTTCCTAGTACAAAGCTCCCTGATGATCCGGATGAAATACTGCGTGAAATGTAGCTAAAAGTGCTAGGGAGAGGGCCACCTTTCAAAGAAAATCTCATTAAAAAGTTTAGTGAGCTGGTGACAGGCATTTCACATAGCAAATCTACAAATTAAGGTTGAGTTATATATACATGACTCAATGTTCAGTTTTGTCTTAGACTGAAGCAAATTCATTAAAAATGTAGGAGAGTCAAGCTTAAAATCAGATAAAATGAATATGTTCATACCTTTGCATGGGCAGCCCGCTGTCCTGAAATAAAGTAAGATATTCTTAGTTACTTGGTCAGAAAGCAAGCAAGCAATCTTTTTTTTGTGAAAAAAGAACTCTTTTGTAAAGGGAAATGTACTAATAATAGTGTAATAGGCTTGGGCATAGGCTAATTAATTTCAGTGTTGTGAAGCAAGGAGAACTCATTTGATATCCTGAATGTTTTCTATATTTGAAGGGATTGGGGGAGGAGGAAAACAGCTTTTGGTTTGTAGTGCAAAGCTAACCAGTTAGCGAAGAACTCTGCACCTATTTGACACCATCCACTCTCAGTAAATTGGGCGTGTAGGCGGTTGGCATAAGGACAGAGTCAAGTGTGTGTATGAATTTAACTGCCTCTGCACACAGTGGAAGGTCTTTGAGAGCTGATCTAGCAGCAAACCTGGCTTGTACAAATTGCCTCTCTTTTTGTCCTTGTGGAGAGCTGAACTGTAGTTTTCTGCCCTTGAAAGATTCAGGGTTTGCTCCTCCCTTGCTTATTTCTCTTTACTGATGCTGATACTCACTGGACCAGGGTTTCTTTTTTTTTCAGAAGAGATTGCACAATTGCTTCTTTGTTTTTGGAGCTGGACATAAAAATGGGAGGGGGGTGGGGGTGTGTGCCAGTGAGTGGCAGAGCTAGATAAGTGGAAATAAATAAAGGGAATCGTACCTCTTCCTTTGGTAGTAGCAGACCTTAAATTCGACTCAACCAATTTAATTCTTGGTTTTATTAGGGTTAGTAATGCTATTCAGTAAAACAGAATAGAAAACTTCTCTGTCTTAGGAATAATCCTGCTTAAGGGTTAAAGAGTGGGTTGAAAGAAAATAATCTTCTAAACCCCAATCCTAAACAGGATAAATTACTTAGTCTTGTTCTTCCGTATCCCCACCAACAGTTGTACTGGCCCACCAGGGTGAATGGACAGAGGTGGGAAAGAGTGGCCATGTACAGAAGTGGACTAAGCTAACCTGGTCACCAAGGGACAAGGCTGGAACTGCTGTCACTTGCTAACTTGGAAAGAAAAATCTCCCTTCCTGTTAAGAGTAGAAGTCAATCTGCTGTATTAAAGGATCACGGCCCAACTAACAGTTTTGGTTAAGATCTAGGGTTTTACTTGTGCACTGGCTCATGATGGACCAACACTGAATATGAAAGACTGAAAGAGAGGCTGCATCCTCCTATTCTTCTTACCTGGACACCTGTCCAAAGTGTAGGGTTTGGGCGGGGGAGTCTGGTAGGAAGTGTAGCAGAGCTGGCTCTCCAAGAGTTTCTGGGTGGCTCATTGGGACTGCCATTGCTGAGAGGATCCTCTTGGCTTGGAAGCTTTGGTTTGGGTAGGTCAGACTCTGGAACTGCTATAGTTCTCTCAGACTTCGATTTGGACGACAATAATTTTGCGTGGACACAAGAAGGCAGTGACAATGAAGAAATTGTAATGCACCGAGGTGGACTCTTACAAATGTGGTGGAGAGAGCCAGTGTATTCCTTTTGATTCCCCAGCTGAGCTGTGTCAGAACAATCCTGAAATGACAGCGTTTGTGAGGCAGAGGCCATCCTTAGACGCCTTAAAGTTGGAGAAGTGGAGATTCTGGTCCGAGCATGACGGTTGAACTGGAAAGGCACATGGTGGATCCCCATGCAATCCTCTGTAGGAAGCCTCAGAAGTGAAGACTCTGTGTAACCTCGTCTGAGAATGTAGTCCCCTGGAGGCAAGGTGGTGTCCACACAAACTGGTCCTCTCTGCATTTCAGAGGAACTGAAGACGTCTTCTGGGCTGCTGCTTTCAGACAAAGCAGCATTTTCCTTATGGAGATCAGTTTCCCTATCTAGAGGCTCCACGTTGGTGAAGGTTTCTTTGACCAGGTCTGGAGAATAATCAGAGCTTGGTTGTTGCATTCTTAATTTGCAGCATGAAGATTGATATCTATGCGTACCTAGGAAACATGATCAGAAACAGTTCTTACAAACTTGCCACATGAATTTTTCAAATTGGAAAATATGCAAATAGAAAAAGTATCCAAACAAAACAAGGTAGATATGTGCACTAATACAGAAACAATTACCTTTGCATTGGATCCTGCTTAAATGCAGGCTTCAACAGGTTCAGGACCCAATTTTGGCAAGCTATTTAAACAGCTGCTAACTTTGAGTGTGTCAGCAGCGTCAGTAGAACTAATTAGATGGTAAAGAGTAACTGTGTTTAGAAGCTCTGCTCATCTGGTACTGCAGCCACCTGATTTGCTCTTGCCACTCCCCCATCAATGAATGAGATTGTAGCACTGCTGTACGAGGGGTAAAAATGAAGTCATTTGCTCTCAGGACTTGTTGCAAAATTCTTTGTGTAAAAATACTAATTTCTTGCTGAATTCTTAAGCAAATACAAATTTAACACTTAGGTAAGACATGTCTCATCACTCTTGGTTTTTTTTCAGCCTAAAAGTACTTTGTAATAAACATTATGTATATGTTGTAATCAAATAATGAAGAAAATTATTTATATTAGTAACTTATCTGTTGGTTAAACAATAAATAGTCTTATGTTCTTTGATTCATGAAGGTTTGTTTTAACGTACTTTGATGTTTAGTCTCTCTAAAACTGGACCGACATTTTAAGTAATAATGAAGATTATGAATTCAGCCTCTTTTGATTCTTTGCTAAGAGAAATCTTAAATCTGTTCCTGATTGCTAGCTTATTTGTGGAACTTTCATTTATTAGATTAAGTTTATTCAAACCTATGTTGACTTCTTTCTTTAATTATTGAATATCACACATTGAATATCTTTTTAAAATCTAATTATATAGTTCCATCAGATTTATTTACAAAGTGATTAGAAAGAAGTTAATTTATCAAGTTTGCCAGTTCAAGGTATTGCTTTGTCCAAAACCTTCAGAAGATGATAATTCAGATTCTTGCAGAGAGAAAAGCATATCTTTATGATAGGAATGACTTCTTTCACAACTGTAGAGAATAGGCACAAATATATTAGCATCTTTTAATTTCTCTTTAATGGGTAAGAACTAATTTGCACATATGCTTCTTAAAAATCTCATTTAATATATTGCAGAATGATAAAGAGAAATTACTACTATTTTCCCCTTTTGAATGAGGATATTGCATACCATTGATCTGAGATTTGCTGTTATTGCTTTTTAATATTTCAAGACTTTTATTTTGTGATCTGTAATCATGTCTCATTGGTTGTTTTTTTTCTGTAACTTGGCATGCAGTTTCCAGATATTCATGTGAATAGTGATCTGTTCAAGAAATAGAAGAGCTTAAAGACATCTTTTCGTGGAAGTCTTAGATTAAAAATAGGACTGTTTTTTGCTTTTCAGTTTAGCAAGCTTTTTTTTTTAAGAAGTAAAAATTCACATATTTCTTTTTGGGTATTTCTACATTACTTTCATGAGTAGAATTTCTCAGCAGCAAAATATTTGTAAAGAAAATGCACTGTTAAAAAAAGTGCAGAAATACACCACACACATGCAGAAAAATTATATGATCAAACTTACCAAGATAGCCAATTGAATATGTCACATCCTTATAAATCAAATTTTCAACAAGTCCTTGATAACTGATGCTAGTCTTAACAGTAGCATTTTCTCTCTTAAGGCCTCCAAACTGAACACTGGTATAGGGAACAAGGTTTTTCTTGTAGATTTGTTTTTAGGGGATTTGTTTATCAGGTCAGATGGAAGCGGCTTCAGGATCAAGGCCCCTCAACAAAAGGTGACATGAGCCGTACATTGGATTAAACTTCATGCCTTTTATATTTCTGGACTTTTTGTATTGAGAAAATTTGGGAAGACAGATCTCATGCAAGCATATAATAATTTGCAAGAGCATATTAAATCCTTCCACTCCTTCAAGAACCTTTTTTTTTTTTCCCTCTTGTCTTGATTCATTCAGCTGGATCTAACTATGCATTGTTCATCTTTTATGGAAATATAATAGTGGTATATACTTTCTTTATATTATTTATGATTAGTTTTTAATTTTAACAAATGTGCTAACTAGTTAAGTAATTTTGAACACAGATTTTAGTACTAGAATATTTGAGAATTCATCCAAACATTGATAATTCATTTTTTTGTTATGTTTTAGAACTGACTGGAAAACACCAGTATTGATTAAGGCATTCTTTGGTTAGATGAATTGAAAGTGAAACCTGGGAAAAGTTGGTTTATTTGATAGATAACTTGTGAGGAAACACTAACCTCTATGAATGTTCAACTGTTGTATAATTATGGAACATTTTCAGAGGGCTTAGTGAACTTGAAAATGCTGGCTTAAAAATGCAGACTACCTTTACAGTACAATGCTTTGATTTTCTGTAAAGGTTTTTTTGTCAAAATTCATCCGCAAACCAGATCAAGATACCCCTAAACTGGTGTAAGTGCCTTTGATTTTGCATAGCATTGGCTGTGACTGTGGAGTGAGGGAAGATTATTCCAAGAGAAAGACGTGAGAAAACAAACTCCAAGACTTTATTTGCAAAACCATGGCAGTGTTACATCATTTTTGTTAGTATTTATCCAGTTTGGTTTCTAGGAAAAAGAGATGTGCTCACCCTGTCTGATAATTGATAGTACAAATGTATTTCCTTTTAGAAGCACTTTTAGGACTGTAAGATTTTTTTTCTCTTGATTTTTTTTTTTGGGGGGAGGGGGCCAGTGTTTGTGGTATCTTTTTTTGTTATTGTTCTTTGGTTTTTGTTTTGACTATTTATGCTGCTCTCAAGGTGCTATTAGCTTCAAGACCAGATGAAATGGAACAGACCTTGTTGCCTGATGAAATATGTAAATGTCTGCAGATTTTGCAGTGTTCAAAGCTGTCCTTTTCTACCCCTCAGGACAGACCTGGACACACTGAGGTGGTGAGGATCTCCAAGAAGTACACTCCCAAGGGAAAGGGGTCAGGCAGTCAACAGGCAAAGCCATACTCTTCCCCAAAGAAGGAAAAATCTACCTCTTAGCTGGTGAGAGTAAGCAAATGAAAATATGATCTATAGAAGAAAAACAAAATGAGCCAAAAATACTCCCTATTAATTGCTATTAATAGAATTTTTTTTTCTAAAATGCTATGAAGTTTCCCATGGAAAGACAATTGCCTTTGAAAGGATTTAGGAACGTTTGCTCAGCTCCTGATACTGGATGGAGCAAAGCCTACAAATTTACAGTGGAAAAGATAGCTAATTTTCAAGAAAAAGCTAAAAATTAAAGATTGGAACTGATATAGAAATACCCCTTCCTTGACTGCAGGGCACCATATTTTTTTGCAAATTCATTTCAATTGTTTACACTATGAGCATTTGGAAAGCATGTAATTAAAGAAAAAAAAAGCTTCTATTTTGAAAGAAATAGTGTATGCTTGCATAGTATAAACCAATCTCCCTGAATTCAAAACCAATTACAAACTAGATAGGATATAATTTTTAAAAAATGCCAGTCCAGGGAGTAATGAAAGATGCTATTCACAATTCACTTACATATTACTTTAAAGGCAGCTTGGTTATGAAGAAGTAGAATATAATGATAGAATTGGGCTAATGTAGTGTCAAACACCAACAGCACTTCGTGGTGTCTGTGTAATTATTGTCTAAGCAGCATAGCTTCAAAGCAGAAGGGATTAGGCTTTTGAAAGGTTATCTTCTACAGAAAATCACAAACAAACAACAAATCCAAGGGAAATCAAATACAAAGGCTGACATTAACTACTAAACACAAGGAAATGCCACAGTTCAGTCTGGCTGTGTCATTGTGCTGCTGCTTTTTCCTGTGCATTATCTCACAGGCTGATTACACAGCTGCCTGAAGTCCCTCAAACAGAATCTATCAGCCATAATGACTTCACACAGATAAACTTATAAATATGTTCAGTATTTCTCACCAGTATATCTGTATCCAGTGACAGATTTGTGTTTATCAGGTGGATATAAGAATGCATTCAAATGATGGCTAAGAGGACTCTGGTAAAACAAAAACCATATCTCTATCATCTCAAGAGCCACAACAAACTCTGTAAGGGTAATCTCAGATCTGGAATAGAGACTGAACGCTCATGCAGAGGAGTATTAAAAAATATGTCTGGATACTGCAATTTAACACATTGCTTTTCCTAGAAATATTAAATCCAAGTAGAATGTGATATAGAATCATGAAGTTCTGCCTCAAATGGAGACCAGTTGTTGAGATCTCAGAGCTGGCCTCCAGCTGGGACCACTTGTGAGATTTACAGGTAATGTTCACTTCTGACACAGTCTTTCAAGTTTTGCAGCCATTGTTGACACCTGCTGCTATGCTGGTCTGTTGCTGTTGTATTCAATTTTGGCAGGCTGCACAAGGTCCCCTGAGCTGAATCTCTCATCTTTCCTGTTTCTCTGATAAGCCCTCCCATAACCTGAGCTACAGGACTTGGGTAACTATAGCAGCAACATTTTGTGTGTATGTGCCTATGTATGGAGGAAAATAAAAGAGAAGAATTGAAAATTCCAGAAAAGAACAGGTCTCTGGGAGACCAAAAGATCAACTCAGGGATACAAAAGAGGCAAATGAAAATTAGGTCAGTTAACTTCCTGAGACTGAAGGGATAAATGTCATCTTATGGATTTACAGCTCAAGGGACAGGTACGTCTCATTTCTAAAATGAGTTTTGGATCTAGAGACAAAGTTCTGCTTTACTTGCACCCTTGTACTGTTTCCTGACTAAAGAATGAAACAGATCAGCAGCTATGTTTTAATCCACAGTTGTTCTGTCCCAGTATGCGATATGATTTCTAGCTCTGCTTTCTATCTATACAATCTAAATTCTTTTTGGAGCCTAGAAACTGTGTATAGCACCATTCCAGTTGTGCTGTTTCCCTGTCTTCTTGTTCTAGTCAAATCAAAGTGGATGGGATTTTCAGGGATTTGCATGACATTCATGGGGTGCTATAAGCCCTGACATGGGAAAGGGGCTTCTAAGCTTAGTGTCAGTCACAAGGTTTCTGCTCTCCTTGGCCTTGTTCCTTATAGCTAGGTCTGAATGGAACATGCTTGATGAGCAAAGAGAACTCACGTGTGTGCAATGGCACCTGGGAGGGGGTAGGGGGAGGTAGCTGAGGCGTTTTGTAGGGCAGCTGGAGTGAGAAGGAAGGGCAGATAACTTATACTAGGATAGACTGAAACCAAGAGAAACAGAACTCGTAGTAGCAGTAGCTGTCATAATCATCCACGTTCTGAAGCAAATGCCAGCAGGAAAATCCATCCTTCAGCCGTGTAGTCATTCTCTCTTTTTTTCTGAATTTTCTTATTGTCACAGCGTCTTTGATGGAACAAAGGCTGGGCAGACATGGCAGCAGGCTTACAGGGCTGTGTAAAGAAACACTCACTTTTCATCTGATGTGATAGGTCTGTGTAAGCTGAAAGAAACTGGATAGCTTCATCCAGTACCCTGTGACTTCTCACCAAACACCTTGTCAAGCTTAATATATTGTTTATAATCTATTTCTGCATATGATACTGCAGCCAGATTTTACATTTTTGTAACTGGTTTCAGTACAAACTAACAGGAGCAAACAGCTGAATGAAACTTTCTGAAAGCAGTGTAGAAGTACCTTACTGAAATTTGGACGAAAACTTTCATTGGGACAATTCTTTCTGCCTTCCAGCTGCTGGCAGTAAAAAGTGGTAGATTAAAGAGTTTGCCTACCTGTGAGATATTCTGTGTGCTCAGAATAAAAAGTTGGATGAGAAAATAATCAATGTTTCAGGTGAAGGCTGATGTTTGGTTCCATGGCACACTCATATAGTATGTTTGGAGTAATTCCAGGAATTTGGAGTTGGGTCAGTGTGCTCTTTCTCCTTTCTTGTCATCCTTTCCCACTGCCACATAGGACTTCACATTTTCCTAGAAGACTGATTTTGATCCCAATTACTCGGTTTGCTGGGTGTATTTCCAACTTCCCCTTGTCAGAGAGACAGATTTAGAGAGTCATAGTTACTCTCACTAGAGAGTGGAGGTCTAATCGATGCAAGGAGTATAAAAATACAGTCAAGGGCTGGGAGCATTCACAGATTGGATGGTGCAGATGAGAGATTTCCTTTGTCATGGATGGAGGCAGCATGTGGAGGAGTATCAGAGCCAGAGGTACCATCCTTCATTGCTGCAAATCCTCCACACCGTATTTGGTGATAAGATGATCTCCAGCAGCTTCATTCTTGTTCCTGGACAGAATAGGAAATGCTCCTCCTCATAATACATAGGACATTACTTCACCAGATACTTCTTTCAGCAAATCAGGAGTTAGGGGAGCTGGGAGGATAGGGGAATTTGTCACACTACTCAGCAGAGGATGCACCAGACCTAAGGGGACTGTTTATACCTTGGTTTATCTTGGTAAGCCAGAGAGAAATACTCTTTCAAACATGTTAAAATTCATTAAAGCTTTAGAGAGAAAAACAGGGACTGAATAACCAGATGTTTGGACTGGGTAAACAGGGTAACCTCTGGCTGTAGGTAATTAGCTGTTGTAGGGCAGGGACAGACAGGCTGATCACAATAGAAATAATAATAATATGCTGATCTTTTCTGTTTTTTCTGTGTCCCACCCTTCTATGACTGCCTGCTTGTTCCCCAGAGATATCAAACCTTGACCACAGCAGTTAGAAATGTGGTTTAAACAGCTGTCATTTTGCATCCTGCTGGCTGTTTACCTCTCTTTCATCTTCTGTCTCAGATGCAGGACTCTTTTCATGAATGATGTGCTTGCATAGCCCCTCTGTTTGAAAAACTGACTGTTCCTCCTGAACAAGCTCTTTCTCAGTGTTATGTAAGACAAGGAATCAACTGCTATCCCAGTAGTAGTCAAATACATTGTCAAACATTTTTGTTTGTTGATTTTTTAAAATTTATTTTTAAATACTGGCAGCTGAGCAGCCATTGTCCATGATGGTCTGGATGAATCTACACAGGCACAATGGGTTGCTCTGTGACCATATATTATCTAATGTTTTCTTTTTCACTGGAAGTAAAACAATACAGGGCTATTTCAGTCCCAAACCCTAAATAAAGGATTAAGAATTTAACAAAGACATACTTCTAACTCTTGTAAGAAAAAGCAACTGGACATCATTCCTGTAATTAGGTGAATGACTTGACATAGAATAATACTACGGTCTGAATTGGCAGCAACCTTAAAGATAATCTAGTTCCAACCCCCTGCCATGGGCAGGGACACCTTCCACTAGACCAGGCTATGAAGGGTGCAGCCTGGCCTTGAACCCTCCCAGGAACGGGGTATTGGCAGCTTCTCCAGGCGATCTGTTCCAGTACCTCACCACCCGCACACTAAAGAATTTCTTCTTAGTATCTAATCCAACCCTACTGTCTTTGAATTTTAAACCATTCCCCCTTGTCCTATAGACTTCTAACCTTCTGGATTTACAGAAAGAAGTAGGATAAAATACTAGTCTACTAGAAGTTTTATGATGGCTACCATCGAACAAGTCTGATTCAAAGACTGCCATGGTAGCATGGCAACCTTGAAAATCCTCAAGAAGTTTATAACTTACTTGGCACCATACTAAGCAATTAAGTTGATAGTAACATTTTACTGATTTCAACAGGTCTGAAGGTGTGTGGTGTCCTAAAAAAAGTGCTGTGATTTGAGTAGTGCCCAAAGTTTTGAGATCAAGTCTGAGCCTTAGTTCAGTGCTTTCCTACTTTCTTCAGTTTATGGACCTTTAAATTTTGACACATGGAGAAATAAAACCTTTTGAAAACTTTGCATATACAGTTAATTACAAAGGAGATATGCTTTCTTAAAAGTGTTCCTGTTTAAGAAATCTGGTTTTGTGGGCATCTTGGAAATAGTTTACAGGACTTCTAGAGGTCTGCAAACCAGAAGCTCAGAGTTACAGATATAAAAGCTAAAGGTTTAAAACATAACAAATATTGTTCAATGAGCCATCACAGTAGGGACAACATTACCTAGTAATGATGAATAGACAGCAAACATTTTGTAGTGGCAGCATCTCTAATATATACTATTTGACTCTTTTCTTTTAATTTCATTCTGCAAGGTCAAATGTGTGCTGCAGCAGAGTTTACCATCTCGTATCTTGGCCTGTGTGTATGTGTGCTGCTGTGTAGTGATTGCTTCATGAGGAAAACTAATGTCCATGGAGCTACCAGAGGACAGATTTTCTCTAAGCATTGATTTTGTACATTGCTCAAGTGCAAGGACCTACCCTGACGTTGTATATGATTTATTCAGTGGGTGGGAAAGTTGTCTGCAGTAGGTGGATTTATTCCAAACTCTAAGAAACTAGAACTGTAGGAATTTTTCCTTGCTCAGATGTGAGTGAAAGGCATTTGTAATGTTTGATTAGTAGCCCAAGCATAGGATAAAAATCTCTCTGGCTTCTCAAGAAATCCCATTCTTCATGGTGTAACAGTAAAATTTGCTGCTTGCTGGTGAGAACAAATTTGAAATGAAAATAATAATTTTCCTCTCTTTGTGAAATCTTAAGACCGTTTGTAAAATATTGCACATGTATCCGCACACACCTTTCTGAAAGCTTTTGTCTTTGCTTTTTTTTTGTGGTTTTTTTTTTGTTGTGGTTTGTTTTTTAATGTCAGAATTAGGGCATTNTGTTGAAATATCCGTGAGATATGAGCTATTCATTCTTTTTACTTAACACAAGGTGGCAGTAAGACATTGTCTGGTGACATACAGTAGCTTGGGTTGCTTGTTTTCCCTTCTGTTTACTTAGCCTTCAGATAACAAAAGCCTTCCTGATGAATGAGCATTGAAAGCAAAAGAGGTTGTAATAACAACGATTTAAAAGGTGCACAGATAAAGCAGATGCTCCAGATAAGATCCCATCTGATTTGTTGCATTATAGCAAGCTGTACTGTATCATACTGCAGAAAATTTCACAAAATGCTATATTGCTTTCTTTTTTCCCTCTGTTGTTATTGTTTTCTTAGAATTTGCACATTAAATAAAGGCTGCTACTGCAAAGATGGACATTTACCTGTTTTTCAAGTTGTAATTTAAAAATAACCCAAAATTGTTTGAGATTCTATATGTTGGAAGGGACAAAGCTTTCTACATCAGTTCTTGCTTGTCTGGAAAACACTCCAGTATAATTGCATTGAGTGGTAGCTACACCGATAAACTCCATTTCAGAATGAAGCCAGAGGGAGAAATAAAGAGCAGTGTGCCAGAGTGTTCCACTGGCAATATTAAAAGACATTTTTTCCTTGCTTTGGTTGGATCTAGGTCATATGTTGACAAACCTGAGTGCAGACAAGCAAGTTGCAAATGTAGCTGCCGTTTCTTTTATTATTATACTTTTATTATATAGTCTTATTCCAGCAGGCCCAAAGCAGACTCAAAGCATGGCTAGGGTACTGGATTTGCTGATATGATTAAAATTCATCCTTGTGGGACAAGTTATGGAATTTTAGGTCCGTATTACTCCCAGCCTCCCAGAATAGTATGAAGCATGTGTGCATTATGTTTTTAACTTGATGTTTGCCTGAAATGGGATTCTGGCAGCATGACCCCAAGCTCCCAGTGGCCCCTTGGTTTGTCTGTAGTCTCTGTACACACTGGCATATTTGTTGAGAACAAAACAGAAATTATAGATGCTTCAGACAAGCCAATTGAATGGAAACTCTGCCTCCTCGTTTCACAAATTATGCACGTGCTGTTTATTTTCCAAGAACTGGCTGGCAGAGATCATGTTATTTTGTTTTCCATCAGAATGATTCACTTATATCTCCTAGAAGCCAGTCCCACTGTTGATACGGTGAACTCCTGTGCACATGAATCGCTCACACACAACTTGGAATATGCGTCCTTTAGTATCTATCAAAAAGCCATTAGCTTTCTGGTGTTATAAAATAGTAAATACTATTATAAACACTAACAAAAATACTGATAAATAGCAATGTAGACCTATTTATTCTTCTGCTTACCCCTTACAGTTTTGCCTTTCAATACTTGCCATCTGGAGATGAATTATGGACTTTGAGATTATACAAAATAATGCAGTTTTCAGGAAGAAAATTCCCAACTATATAATCTTGATTTTATGCTAATGGCTTTCATAATGTAGAATAGCCCCTACAGAACACCTTTAAAGTAGTGTTTGCACTGTTCTCAATGTGTGATTTATGTTCGACCACAGGGTTTGGTGTAATAAAATGATATGCTGTAAAACTTACTGTCTTCTTAGGCTATGTATGACTACTTGAGATAATAATAAAATTGAGGGTCATAGAGGCTCTTCTGGGAGTCTTCTTAGGATTCAGCTATTGTTCAAGAACTCTTAGCTGAATGTTTTGTGTGAGTTCAATGATTCTGCATCATAAAAATCAAAAAAGTGTTGAAATAATATTAATATTGTTATTACATGCTGTGATGATTGTTGGGCATCTTCTTTTTCATAGGACTAAATATAACAAATGCTGCAATACTTTGCTGCTAAGTAATAATTATTTGCAGGGCATAGGGGTTTCTTCTTCGATATATACCTGCAGTTTCCTTGAATGGAAGTCCAACAGATGTGATACTGCTCAAAATGTGACTTTTCTAAATATAAAACAGAGACTCCACTGTAAAGGAATCTTCTCTCAAAATGTCTGGCTGCTCCTGAGGTCTTTCTAAGAGAGTTTTAGTATCTGGTAACATTCCTTTGAAGTTTTTATGTTACCTTTATTTTAATCATATGTCACCAGCCATGCCATTGATTTAAGTTTGTAAGCCTGAAATAACAGTGCATTTTTGACACCCTCGTATTACATTGGAATGGCTGAAACTCTAGTAAACAGAGCTATTTTGTGGAATGCCCAAGGGAGGGACATGGAAAAACAAAAAAACCCAAAAACCCAGTAGCATGCTCCAAGAAAGAAATCTGAGGTCAAATGATTTTCATGGGAAACAAACTACGTGGCTGGGATTATCCTGGCTAATTGTGGGTTACAAAATCCCTCTTGAGAGTTTATCATGGCCAATTGCTGTATTAGCTTTCCTTTTCTACATCTGTTTGTGGGTGTGGACAGCACTCAGAAGTGGCCATTTCTTTGAAGGCTTTTTGTTCAAGGAACATAGATGAGATGCTAGGACAGACTGTCTGAATGGACTTGCCGTGCTGTTTGTAGGCTTGCTGGCCACGTTCACATAGACAACAGCCAGGTTCTCTGCCTTTAGGCTTCTCCACACACTGGACTGTTCTCTGGCATGAGCCATGCTTTGTATGCACACGAGAAACAACATGATCTCTGCTGAGAAGCTGGATAACTTCAGAGTTAAAGATACTTTGAGGAATTTGAAAGCAAGTAAGGTTGTCTGCATAAACAAGGGCATCCTGTCAGTGAAGTGTATTTTACTTTCTGCTTTTAATTAATACAAGCAGTCCCATCTTTTTCATACAAACACGTGATTTCCAGCTTTTTTCGCAATCCTGTTAAAACTGGTACAACAACCAGTGGTTTCAGCTGGGTTAGGACTCCAGCATCTGTCATTTAGACTTGCTATGCAGTTTTAAGGGAAACCAGTCTGAAAAGCTTTATGTCTTAAATACTAGCAATTTCTGGGACCATATAAAAATTATACCTCTTTCTTTTCTGACTAACCAATTAAACAACTTATGGGGTACAAAGTATGTACTAGAGTATGCCTGTTATATTTACTGTGACATTCACTTCTTATACACAGAGGCAGGACTTTTCTTTCAGAGGGCAGAATTGTGGACAACAAGCAGTTGAATAATGGTGCTTTTTGGGAAGTAGTTACTACTCTGATTTATAATTCTGTATTACAAAAAGGATCCAGGTGTTACAAATTCAAGCTTTAGTCAGAGGTTTTCCCGGCCTTCATGAAGAGAAAATAACATTTTTTTTAAGTGTAGCCTAATTGAAAATTGAAGAGATTGTGATGAGCTTTTCTTCTTACAGCAGGTCAAGAAGCCAAATATAGCCCAAGCAAGTGGAGAAAGACACAGATTTTGGAGTAGTGCAGATCCTGGTATTGAATCAATCCAGGATTGCAAAAGAGACTTTGTAAGTGAATTGTAAAAATCTGGCACGCTGTGAGCCGTATGCTCCTCTTATACCATCAGTTGCTTCTAAGTTTATCACTCATTCCTGAAGGCTAGGCTAGTTTTCTCTGTGGTCTTTATCCAAAGTATTTTGTGAGCAGCAAAATAAATTAAATAAATTCTTTCTGATTTCATAGCAGAAAAATCTTAAATCTGCACTGAGTGCTGTTTGTATCTTTTCATTGAGAGCCAGCTTGACTCTGGGCATAAAGTATGAGAATTAGACTTCTGTTTCTATGATTTGAGGAATAAACTATTTTAAGGTTAGATCGTGTCATATCCTATGAAATCTTTGTTTTTATTCCTAAATGCAGAATTATTCTTGTACCAGTGTGTTGGTAGTCCTGTCTGGCAAATACCCAGTTCAGAACCACAGAAGAGATTCTCAGAAATTCATAAATGTGGAATGTGAAATGGTGTCACTCTCTGCCTTATTTGGCCCCTAGACTGGCACCAACAGCTCTGGCTTAGAAATCAGTAATTGCTGTACACAAAAGTGGAGATTCAAGTATTCCCAACTGTTTAATATGTTGTTTATCTGAGACAAAGTAAGTGAAACTTTGCATTTTGTTTCATGTAACTATCAGGAGTAGCATGAAATAGAGGGCAGAAGAAATTTGGTTTGGGGCCAGGCTAAAGAGATTATATTTCCTCAGCTTTTCCTTCCTTTGATTCTTTGGAAGAAAATCAGATATATGAGGAGACTGGGGCTAAAATTTTAGTTCTACCAAACAAATCGCTCTATGATCTACTTCGTAGCAGCTCATTTCTTGTTCAGGTAAGCATTTTTCCATATTTGGGTCCTTCACCAGAAATTGACTGCCATAGGTTTGTTTTCTGTCCATGTGCTAGTCGCCCCACACTATTTTTAGTCTCTTTTTTACTAGGCAGAAGCCATGAAGTTTGCTCTTTTGTAATGCAGTGTTGTTAAAGAGTTTTTGTTGGCTTTACAGCAAAGGTCATACCCATAAGTTGAAAGTTGTGGTTTTAAATAAACCGAGAAAACAGAGGAAAGAACTAAGGCACCCTAAAAAACCACACCCACTCAAACTGATAATTTTCCAGGTACATGTAGATTGTACATCCATACTAAAGAACAAAGTAACACGGGTCCTTGTCTCCCCTGCTACTGGTGTTCCAAAACTCTACCTTTAATTCTGGCTCATTTACAGTGATTAAAAAAAGACATTAAAAAGCTAGCCAAAGCAGCAGTTTTAAGTTTTTTGAATCTTCCAAGATCTTTTTATATTATTGAGACTTCAGTAGTGGTTCCACACAGAATTTTGCACTTACTATTGGTTCTAGAGTCACCACGGAAACACTGTATGGTCCTTGTGGTTACTCATAATGGGTTACTGCAACTAAACTTGCATGTAGTAGGCTTCATCAGGCAACATGAGTGAGTAGTTTTGTTGACAATTCTCTGAATAATTTGACATCCTGGTTCAAAAGTTCACCTCTTTCTTTACTGGAAGGAATGTCAAAAGCCTTCCCTAGGGAAGTGATACTACTAGACATTGAGTTAAAAATACTTATTTATCATATCTGATATATTAAAAACAAACAGAAGGTGTATCTATGCCAGATTTAAAGTGCAAGTTTCAAAGTAGTAATGAATGTGATTTCAGGGGTATATGATTCCCAGTTGCCTAGCTCTACCTGGATCTGTAACCAGCAATACTCCCCTTACCTCATACTGGTGATGTGGACAGTAAACTGTGGGTTCCAGATCCACAGAGGAGATCCAGCAAGTTTTATGAAAAGTGGCTGTTGTAGTCTCTACCTTGTACATCTAGATTGACAGACTAGGAAAAGGGGTTTCTGCTCCTAAGCTTCCCTGTCTTTCCCCATCTTTGGTACTCTGGGTATGGTACAGTGGGGAATCCTGCAAATGCAGTCCACATGGGGTGCTGTGGCAGAACAAGGGAGTGGCAGCCATTCTCTAGCTTTAGCTTCCAGGCACTGAATCTTGCTCTGCAACTGCAGCCACAAAGTACCGACTATTGGAAATCTCTTCCCCATATGGTTACTCATGCATTATGGCAAGATCACCTCCAATTTCTCCTTTGAAGAATTTCAATGTGATTTGCTTACCAGTCTCTCTGCAAGAAGATTTTTTGTTACGACCAGGCTCTTTTTGTAACCCTCTTTTGGATTCAACATTTTAACAATATCTAAAGGACAGAACAGTTAAGAATACATTTAATTTTGATTTTGTGTGTTTGCTTTGGGTGTGTGAATCCTCACAACACCAGAACCTGTGATCTAATAGTAGCTGGAATATACTTGCATGTGCTAACTCTGCCATGAAATGTTGGTCTGTATTTGATTAATTCTTGGAGGATGAGGTTAAAATGCTTGTGAGGTCAGAACCTGAAGAGAACCTTGTACTAACAGCTTATGAAGGATGTATCCACATATAATTTAACAATAGCACTTTCTACTAAATAGCTTTCTTCTGTTAAGTAGCATTGTTCTCCAGCATCATCTGATTGAAAGAATAATCACAGAATCTGTGACTGAATTTTCTTTAGGCATCTCTAAGTTGCAGCAATGGCAGCATCAAACAAATAGACTGACTCACGCTCTTGGAACCATGAGATTTATTAAAGAAATATCTATTAAATGCATTACTGCCTTCCTAAGAGTTTCTTTGAGGCTTCAGGCCAGGAAGCATCTACCTTTCTTTGTTCAGTTTGGATGGGAACCCAATACAGATTCAAGGTGCAGGCAAACATGTCTGCAGCTACCTGAAGATGGGATTGCTGTGCTCTGTGCGAAGCTTCAGGAGGGGACTGAATGCATTCATGTGCTCAGGAAGACAAGTTCTGCGTCCACTGCTCTGAACCACAGCTCCTGTGAAATTATTTTGCCCAGTCTGAACCTGGTGGTACAGCTGAGAACTGACTTCTCTGGGGGAGGAAGGTGAATAAGGGAAACAACTGTGAAAAAAGAAAGGCTGGTTTTATTATGGTTTAGTGAGCTGAACTGCCTCACTAAGACAGTGCTGAATGCCAGAGCATACTGAAAAGAAGAAGTGCTACCCAAAGTGGAGATTTGAGAGGCAGAGCCACACCCTTGGCAGCAGCAAGATGTTAGACTGGCAGCTATCTTTCATTTTTGACTCTGCTTTGTCACCTACCAGGTCACTTCCTTCCCTATTATAGCACACTCTCTCTCATCTCAATTTGCTTTTTGCCTTCTCCTCTGTCTCCAGTCATGTTTCCTTACTGTCTCCTCCTCCCTGACAGTTCCTGTGGCTCATACATGCCAACCCAACAACGTGGTACCTTCAGCTGAGGGTAGTCTAGCTTCAGTTTCAGAAGAAGTTATGAAAAATGGCAGGTGGATTTGGCCAGAACATTACCATTCTTCCAGGAACTTAAAGATATTTCTCTTCTGTGATCTACAGTGGCCTGAATAACCTTTCCTCATTATAACCATTGCTGTACTGCAACACTTTAGATTTCCTGATTGCTAAAGACCTCTTGCTCCTCATAGATGTGGGTTTCAGTAGTCGTGGTTTCGTGAAACTCAGCATTCAAATTCCTCATGTTTGTGCAGTGTCCTGTGTCATGGCCACAGAATACTCACAGGTGTGCCTTGTCTTCTCCCCAGGGGAATGCTTTGCTATTAAAAGTGTCACCACTTTGACTTCCTCTGGGTCAGCTGTTTTGACACAAAGGCTACAGTGATCTGGCAGTCAGCTCACTGGGGCTGAAGCTTCAGGGCCAAAGGTCTGTACTCAAAGCTATTCATAAGAATTCAAAGTAAGAAGTAAATAATGATTTTTGCTATGGCACTTTACATCAGTTTCACAAAAGAGGATGAGCCAAGTAATTACCCTTTTAATTTTAGTCTATGTATTGGCTTACCTCTTCTTGTTCATATCACACACACGTGATATGATACGTGATTCATCATACAGAGAAAAGTGAGCAGTGTATCAAGCTGCCAGATATTCTGCTGTATGGAATGCCTCCTCAAATACAGAATATCTGGTGAAGAAGCTGGGCAGTGGCAGCAAATATGTGCCATAGGAAGTACCCCCATTAGTACCCAGTAGTCAGTGGTTGTGATTTTCTCACTGTGCCCTTCAGTGGGGCAGCCAGCCTGTCTTCATCTGAGCTCATCACATCAGAGGTGGAGACAAAAACTCTTAGACCCAGTGTAAATATGGGGATGTGCGGTGGTCCGGTGTTTGTCTCGGGAACCCACGTCCCATTTCCAGGCTAGCTCTGGCACCGAGCCTGCAGTGAAGGTCTGAGATACGTTCCCAATCCTGTGGGTTCTTGCCTTCAGCAGAAGCATAAACAGGGGCAAGGAATAAGGGAGGACTCTTGTGAGAAATTCAACTGGGGTTTATTGAGCCCATGTGGACTTGTACGCGCCCAGAGAGAGCCCACAAAAGCGAGTTTTCTCTCTGTACAGCACCTTAAGTATGGGGGCGGGGAAAAGGGAAGAGGCAGCTTGGAGCCAATCCAAAAGGTGAAGGGGATGACCCAGAACACAAAGGACAATCAATAGAACCAATCAATACATAAAGGTGGGAGAACGAGAGACTCTCCCAATTACTCGACATCCTCACTAGACCTTTCTAGACTTCAGGGTGAGGCTGTAAGGTGATGGACAGGACCCATAATTGTGATTGACACCGGACAATCACTCGTGGGAAACCAAGAAGGGTTTAACATGGGGTACATGGGAAAAACCATTGTAGAACAAAGAACAGATGCATACAGAAACTGGTAAAACCCAAAAACACACCACAACAGTGATGATTAAAGGATGAAAAATACATGAAATGACATTATAGTGCTTTTCTTCTCAAGGATTACAAAGCATTCTTTACATTACAGCACAGTCATCACTAAAAGCTGCAATTTCTAATGGCTCAATTTAAAACATTGAAGTATAACAGTCGTACAATGTGTGACCTATTACTGCAGTCACTCACTTTTTGGGAAGTTCTCTTTTTTAATACGCAGTTTTGGAAATCTGCTCTCTCTGGATGTAAAATCTCCTGGAGAGTTAATTTTTCCTGTAACAGTCCTCCCAGCATTAAAAACTGCAACAACCAAAACCAAAATATGCATCCACAGACCAGATACTCTGACTAGGTTCAAAATTCAGCAATACGTCAGAAGCAGAGGTGATGTCAACAGCATCACTGTAAGAGAAAAGTACTTCAGTTGCAAAGCAGAGAAAACAAGCAGAAAACATGCCAATTTAAAAGAGTATCTTTGCTATGTCTAAAGTTTTGGGTCCATACATTAGAAAATGTCTTGGCAAGTATTTTCAAACCTCAGGTATGTCTCTTCAAAGGTACTATGAAAGTTCTCTCTTAGCTACTAATTCAGAGTACATATTTTTTGTGGTAAAAAGATGACATGTATAATAAGCACTCTCACTCTCCCTCCCTACCTGCTGAATGGAAAAAGCTCTGTGTCTGTTGGATCAGAGCCCTTGGTCCAACCCTAGGAAAATGTTGCACCATTTTTTCAGTTTATGAAACACATCTGTTCAAAAGCCTGGTTCAAGTTTTCTGAGACTGCCCCTTCCTTCTTTTTCTCTAGTAAAAATGTGTGAGTTAGGAAAAACATTGGGCACAAGAGTCACTTTTCCTTAGCTTATACATTTTCCTATGCTTCCATATGCTTACTTTCATATGATATAGATTGTCAAGTTTTAGTAGCCACCTCCTAACAAAAGAACTCTTTACATGGGAGTGTACCAAAGCAGTTGTTGTTTTATTTGCCTTTGAGCCCATGCTGCTCTCTATAAAACTCCAAACCAGGGTCAGAAATACAGCCATATAATGAGGTGAAAAGGCACTCAGTTGCAAACAGAAAACCTTAAATAAATAGCTTGTTTTCAACTCATAGACTGACCTGTTTATTTGGTCTCGTGAAAACTGCCTGGCAATAATACGTTATTACGACCTTGTAGAAGCCTTCTCAAATGAGAAAGGCAATATATGTTTAATAGTTTATTTTGGTTATTGGTAAGGAGATCTCATGGTAAATATTATCTAAGAGGCAGAAGACCAAAGAATGAAACAGAATCAGGCTGATGAGTAAGATGTCCAGTTTTCCAGTGTACTAAGGAGAGGTTTTAATGCATTTTCCCAGGTGTTAGTCTCTTGACGAATCTGATCTTTTTATAAACTTGCTCTAGACCTCTTGATTGCTCTGTACTGTAAAAGTACAACCTTTCTTGAAATTAGTCACTCTATTTCTTGGAGATCTGAGAATCAGGCTGTGGCAATGCCTGGCAGTGCCGTGTGTGCCCAGATACTCCTCGTGGGGAGCTGTTGGCACCGGTGAGCCCTTTCATTTGTGCTGCCACCTGTGCCCTTGAACTTGGTCTCTTCTGCCAAGTCACAAACATCCTTCACAATTATTTCTGTGCACCTTTCTCCTCACACTCATGTCACGGCCGCCTTTTTCCACCTCTGGTTACAATCGGTAAGAAGTCATGAAAAGATTTGAAGGAAGCCAATGAGAAATTGAGAGGAGATCACAAAATACTGGAAGATGTGGAGTTAGTTGGCAGCAGTGTGGTGCTTTGCTGGGTGCGGAAATGAATGCTTATGCTCACATCCAGTAATGACAGACTGTTCTTCCTTTCCTGACCTGAGGGAACTGAGCTTCTGCCAGCCCAGGGGGAGCACAGGGGCAAAAGGAGGTTCACAGGAAGGCATCTGAGTCAGAAAAAGTAGAACCAAAAATCTGGGGGAGGGTGGGCACTCTTTCAGAAAATTTGGGAAAGATGGCTTTATACTGCTTTTATGTATCCTGGACTACTCACAATTCCTTCACTGTTTATCTTCTTTCCAAATTAGGAAAACTCTCATAAATGTGAAACAACAGTATTAATCAGAAATCATTTTCTATCATCTGATTTCCTTGATGTACCTGATTGTTTTTCTACTTGATAAAATCAAGCTCAGCATGGCAGGGTCCAGAGGCTGTAATTAAATTGCTCTTGTAAATCTAACAATTATCACTGTTAAGCAGATCTAAAAAATGAATTAATAAAGTAAAAGCCATGGCTGTGATCTTGAACTATATGTTATGACCTCATGATTTGACTTGCCATGTTCACCCAGATCACAAATCCCAGACTATTTGGGGACGTTTATAAATATGGTGATGGGCCAATGACTATCTCCCACTCCTTGCATGAATTCATACTATACTCTCACAGGAGGAAATGTAGAACACTGTCCAGTCCTCTGTTCCTGTTGCTACCTACAGCAGGATTTCCAGAACTGTATGTAGCATTTTTAAGCATCAGATTTCAAGGTAAAACCTGAAATATTATTCATATTCTCCTTAACTGTAGTTATTGTTTGTTGCAGGGAGGCCCTGAGATAAAGAGAGGTTGAGCCAGAGCAACATATGATCCGACCAATATGGTTAATCACACATTCTCCGTTTATTCAGCTTAAGATGGCAGGTTATATACAGTTCTATATAGTTTATAATTAGAGCGACATTTCTATTGGAATACAGCATAGAAAGAATGCAAACAAACACTGTTTAATTTTATTTTTAAGGTGGCTAAACGTGCCCACTAATAATTACTCTCAGTGACCTTCAGAAAACCCACTATCTAACAATGATACCTTAACATCTAATTTCTGCTGCGCCACAAGTAATTTCACCTGCGCAACAGGCTTCAAGGCTTCAGAGCCTTCAAGGCCAAGGCTCAGCTAGACAGGCCTCAGCTGGGTAGTTCACTGTTTTATTTAATGTCTCATTCTAAGTACAGAATGAGACTCTCTCTCTCAGAAAATCTGCTACAATTGTTTTATCTTTAAATACAGTTCATTTGCTTGAGCCTGTCTATTAATTCCATTATTAACAAAATGGAGGTAAATATTGGCATGGATGACTGCATCTACAAATGAAGTTCGCATCATCTTTTTTGATTTTGATGGCACTTTTTCCTCCTTTTCCCTTTTTTGGTAGTGTATTTGGATGACCTATATTTATTCTTTGAGTTATGACAAATACCAGCCAGATAACACTTGTAATTAATTAATAATCATTATAAGCAATGTAATTTGAACATGTGCTCATTATAAATTAACAGTTATTTTACTGGTAGAATGAGAAAATGAAAATAGGGCAAAACCAGCAATGCATTCTAGTGATAGAGGAATGCATCAAAACGGTAGTTTGAAACCCACCATATTAATGGGAAAAGAAGAATTTAGACTGGATTACAGGTTGTGCAACGCAATAGCAGGAAACACTGAAAAAAAGAGAAAAATTGTCTGAACTGTGAATTGGAAGTGGGTAGTAGTCAAGGAATAAATGATTAGTCTGAACTTGAAACACTGATTTCAACAGTCTGGAGGAAATCTTCATCTGCATTCAACTATTGGAAGCTCATACCTCCTAAGAAGCAGATCTTCAGTTCAGCAGTGAAATAAATTCTTATTGTCCAAATTAAGGACCAAAGGAAAGAAAGTAAACTCAAAAAATTAAGAAAATTTTATAACATTAGCTCAGTATGCTTTGTAAATCTAATGTATCTAAGTGAAATCACTGAATTTATGTTTTAACTGTACGTAAGCCCCTGTCTCTGGATAAACAAAAGAAAAACTTGAAGATCGCATTTTCCAGAAGTGAACAGCAAAGATTACTTTGTTCCTTCCTCATGTACTTTTCAGCAGTCTAGACTGCTCTGGCATCATTTGAACTGGGGCTGAATGAGCTTATACTGTTAGTACCCAACTTACCGATAGCCAAAATAATAGAGTTCATTACAAATACTTGTGTAGACCTTCCTGGGTTCCTGCAGGCATAGTAACGAAATTTTTCTTTTACACTAAAGAGAGTGCATGGGGCTGGAAGGAAGATAAACAGAAAAGGCACTCCTTTGTTGGAAATTAAAAGGAAGAGAGCTAGCTCAGAAAGATAAACTCTCATTGTTATTATATTGCCTTCTTCTAAAACTTATTAACTTAATAAATACTTGAGTGATGGGAGTAAATCTGCATTTCCACAGTATCTGCAGCTTGTGAATCATTGAGAATATTGCTTCCCCAGCTGTGATTTCATCAGAGACAAAGCAGAGGTAAAAACACCTCACTGCAGATCCCCTGCTGATCCATTAGCAGCAAAAGCGCATTTACCTCACTCACTTCCCACTTTCACATCTTTTCACTGCCAAGCCTTTGTAGTGTTTTTCCACTGCCTGGTGAATAAAACCCAGGTATTGGTTGTGGCCATGCACATTGATTCCTGTCTCTCTGCCCATGGGGACTCCATGCTGGTACAGCATTCTTGGCTTATGCCTCCTGGGTGAGGCAAGATCATTCTTGCTGCTCTGCCTGCCTGGGTGAAGGAATAATGTCTGGAGCACCTTGCTTCTCTGGGAAGTCTGCTTCCAGCGCTCTCCCAGGAACTCAGCTCCACCCTGGAGACAGATTTGTCGTTTTTGGGTTGTGGCCAGGGAAAGGAGGCAGGATGAACACCCAGCTCTGTGCATGCAGTAACGCCTCAAGATCTCACATGTGCATGTGGACCCTCTTGGACAGGGACTGGGGGGATGAAGACTGACATCTGCATTGCAGATCCAAGGTTGAGGCAGATGTAAATGACCAGCTGTAAATCACCACTCCATACTGGCTGGGAGAAGCTCTAGCAGGAGCAGGCTCAGCTCTTGCAGGATCTCTGACTGACAGAGGGCTGCAGGACCTGTTTCCTCCCACCTCACATGGTGGGGGGCTCGATTTCTCTGTGCATTGCACATAGTGGCTTGTATCCATTTGAAGCTGATGGCAGTGAAAGCAGCCATGTCAAGGTGAAAGGTGACAGAATTAGGCTCAGCAAAGCTGAAAGCAGAAATGGATGATGTTTTAGAAACAAAACCAAAAAATAAATAAACCCCCTAAAATGACCCAACTACTGTTTTATGGACTGACAGGCAATAACTAGGAAGGATGTTGTTCATGACAAATGATAAGCTGGCTTTCTCTTAGGCAGCTGTTTGCAGACATGGTCCCAAAGTTGTGAAATGTTGCACATGCTGTTTTGAGGTTTTTTACAATGTTCCCACCTTCAAACTTTGGTTCCTCTGTCCCTCCTTATTGTCACAGCGGCAGGATCCTATTGTGAGGACCATGCTGAATCTTTTTCATTTGTCTTCTCTCATAATTTCCTGCTTACTTCCTGCCTTTGTTCATACTCACAAAGTATCTTTTATCTGAATGGAAAGCTATGGACTAAGAACTACAAATTGCAGTTTTATTTGTGACATTAATTCTCTTGTGGTAATGCTTACAGAAATAGTTATGAGAGGAGTGTATAAGTTCTACCAAGCCTTGAATAGAACAGGAAAATTAAACCATATTGAATGTATTCAGTAAGTGTGTTTAATTAAAATTTTAAAATAAATATAGCTGGTCTTGTAACCAGAAAAATGAGGATGTTTTCTTTCCCTTTCTTTCAGTTAGTTTATTTTTCAAAGCTCATGTTTTATATTTCCAATGTAGGAATGACTTTGGTTAATTTAATGACTTTTTATCTAAGCCTGAAATTGTTTAAGGAATTGAAAATAGTTGTTTATTTTTAAAGGAAGCTCTTATCCTTACCCCAAAGGGAGAGGATTTTGTTCCTGATTTCATCCATTAAGTTCCGGTGAAATCAATCTGCGCATCATGATCTGTCTAAACTAGAAATTCCCAGTGTTGGCATTTATGTAACATCGGTCAAAGTATCTTTGTTGCATTGGCATCTTGATTCCAGTGTGATGTATGGTAAGGAGGGAAAGAAAAGATATCTTCAGATGTTAGAGAGCAGAATGGAAAAACTCCAGAAGAGAAAATCTTTAGACCACTTGAAGGATACAAATGGTCAAGCTCGAGTGTGTCTTTGTTTGACTGTGGGTATAATCCAAAAACTACCTGAGGCAGGAGGGCAATCCACTTACCAAGCAGTGAGAGGGAAGGCACTTCTAGGACACACAGTTTTGCCCTCTTGGCGCAAAGGAAAAGGTTTAAATTAGAGATAGGTGAATCTGGTGATGTGAGGTTTTGCAAACTTCTCCGGCATATCTATTTTCTGCTTCACAACCATAGCCTGAGTTTCAAATTCTTCTATTGTGCAGTTTAAGCTCAAGGCTGATTTTACCTAGAAAAACAGGCTGCTTTTCCTTCTCTCCTTTGGCAAGTGTGGAATCTATGCCATTATGTACTGTAACTAAGACCAGCAAAACTGAGCGTCTGGTAGATGTCACAAGTGTATTGAACTTAGATTTCAGTTACATTTTCCTGTCTTCCCTCTCCTTTTGAGATGAGGTTCCCTATTGCTTCTTTTAGAGATGTAGCTTAGAATAAGAAACTCAGGATGAAACTATATCTGTGTGACAGCAGTATGGAGTCAAACCACTGTGATGCCAGCTCAGATGGGTTTCTCTGTGCATATGAAGGCAGCTGTGGAAGTGTCTCTAGATACAGCAATCCTTTGTAGGGCCCAACTGAAGCTCAGGGCTGTGAATATTCCATACCCTCATGCTCTAGGGCTCAGCCTCAACTCACTGACAAGAGGCTCATAGCAGCCTAACAAAATGTGTTTCCAAGTCCTTTTACAACTTCAGCCACAACAAACATACCAAAGACTGTTTTACTCTGCCCTCACACTTACCTGTGCTGAAGAAACCAGCTTGAGGGGAAGAAGGAGAGTGGAAGAAAGTGGACTTAAATTTTACTTGCTGGTTGTTTTACCTTCTCAGTGTGTGCACCGGAAAGTGAGCCTGCCCACCCACTGCTACCTTGAGCTTCACTCCCAGTAAAAGCCAATGGGAAGTTACTTTGTTTTCTTACTTCTACTAGAAAACAGCTAACTGAGGTTTACTGGGCTCTGTGGAAGGTTTTTCTGAGTTAGGAAACACCCACATTCTTGAGAGTAGTTTCTTCAACATTAATCATTGGGTTCAGTGTTCTTTTATAACAGCATTGCCCAATGCTTTGAAACAAATTGCCACAAACGTGGAACAGCTGGATGAGAAAACATTGCAATGTTTGCTGGGTATATTGATTTAGGAGCATGTGGGAAAATAGGAAGGGCAAAGTCAAGGAATGAACTGATCTCTGTATTAGGTGTTGTAGTTCCAGCTGCCAAAGCTGTAATGACATACTTGTAAAGCAGTAATCAGCTAAAATTCATTTCAAGTAAGGATGCATGGTAAAAGAATCTAGACAGGATTAGAGTCCTGAGTTTCTCTGTTGTTTCTGGTTGTCATGAGATAATTCAAAACTCATTTAGAATTGCTTTCCCAAAGGAAATATTATGTTTTTCTGACTAAAGTACTTGACATTTTGGTTGATGATGAAACATATGATCCCCAGGGCTGAACAGTCTTCTGTTAGATTCCTGGATATTGGTGTTCCTCTCTGCTTTTCACTTTGCTCTTTTCGCCTTTGGTATTATTTATAAATATTTTCAATATTTATTTCATTTATTCCCTCATAGTAACTTAAGACTCTGACCCAACCAAAAACCCCAGCTGGTCTGTAACATTGCCACTGTTGTTCTCAGCAGTGAGCAGGCTGTGGATTTTGCCCCACCTCAGCCCTCTGCAGCACTTGCTGGCTCACAGCATCACTGCAGCCTGCCCTTCAGGGCCTGGGCTCCACGGGGGCATTAGCCTCTTCTTTCTGTCCAGAAAGATGGAAGCTGCTAAATAACCCCTTTTCACCCTAATCCTTCATTTTAGATGGAAAGGATTTTCAAGTGGCATTAACAATCTGGAAGTCAGCTTTTAGTGGTTTCAAAGCTGCTGTGTCTGGCAAGTCTAATCTACTTTGCATCATTTCATACAGCAAGGTGATGAACACCGATGACTCAAAAAGCTCTCCATGCTTGCAGTGTGGTTGCATTTTGATGCGGAATGTCTCAGCCTACACCACTTCTGATCATACCTATTACCACTCCTTGCTGTTTTTGGCACCTGTGTTCCACAATCTCTGCTTTCAGAAAAAAGTTAGGAGAGCTACACGATAAAGCTAACCCACCAGGACATGGAAGTTTTCGCCTGATTCAAGACTACTCCTTCTCTTTGAGGTACTTTCAGATCTCTTTTCTAGGTGGCCATAGGAGACACTTCCCTGGGTGAACTGACTTAGTTCCAAGGAGCAGAGGGATGTCTGAGTGCACCCAGGACATACGGCAAGGCCTGAAGCAGATCCCGACAGACATGATGGGATGATCCAGTGTGTCCCTGCTGCTGAGCCAAGAGCCTGTGCTCACCACACAAACAGTGCACTGCTTTAGAGGGTTGCCATTCCTTTTCCAGCCTTGTCCCCTCTTCTTTTTCATGAGCTACTGTCTTAATACATTGCCACAAAACCACTGTGTTATGCCGTGAACTGGTGCAAACCAGGCCCTGCTGTTTGTCTTACCTGCTGTGCATTTATCTCAGAGACAGAGCAGAGAACTGGAGACTGCTAATGTGGTAAACCACTGCACTTAGCTCCTTCAGAACAAGAGCACTTTCTGTTCTTCAAAGGTAGTTTATATTAGTTTGAAAGGAATTAATGACCAAGGAAAGCACTGTAATACCAGAAAGGAAATGTCCACATTCTTACATTTTCAGGGAAAGAAGTTTATATTTTCTGTATGTATAAATCTTTCTGGTGTGAACCTTGCTTGCTTTAGATTTTAAGGAAAAGTGCCAGGGTCCTTTTCATTAAAGAGAATGTTAGCAAGTGAAACAGAAAAAGTCCGTTTTGGCAGTCATCTTAGCTAAAAAAACCTTTTCCCTGATCCCCAAAATTATTTCTGCCTTTTATCTCCTTCCCAGCCTTTTCTCCATGCTGACTTTAAATCGAATTTTCTGAGAGCTTCTTTACATCTGAGGGTACTTCACCAAGCTCTGAACTCCTTGTAGTGAAAACCTCTAGTTCAAGGCTTCTTGAAAACATCCCTAGTTGCAGGTAGGAAAGGCTCAATTAGTGAGGCATACATACTGATAAAGAACCTAAGACAAGAACTCATTTTCTGACTCCTTTTACTCTCTGAAACCAAATGCACACAGCACTTTTTATGTAGTAGGTATTTTTTTACATTAATATCTCCAGCATGTGGAAAATTATTACCTCTTAAGGGAATACCGAACTAACAGCCTTATACAGTGTGACAGTCTCCTGTGATGAATTTTGAAATTGAGGAGATTCAGTAAAGGTGTAATGCCATCCTGAAGGTCTTGGGGCTGTTTCAGCTTTTGTTAAAAATTGCACATGATTCATTACAGCCTTACTTTTCTCTCTCTAGAATACCTCTGTTTTTGAAAAATGGTTTTATCAAAATCACTCCAGTGTCATGCTGCTGGATGGGGTTTTATTTTGGAGTATTTCTTATTTCTCTTCTTGCTCATGTAGGAACTCAGATATGGCAAATATAGATTTAGATGTCTAAATTCAAGAAATTTTGTTTTAGTCTGTACAAATAGCTTGTCAAAAATATGCATTATATGTTTATTTACAATATTTACCATATATGTTTATTACAAAGATTTACAAATCAGCGTCTATGCATGGACAGATATCTTTATGTATACTTGTGCAAGCTTCATGAGCACGTGTGTGCTCCTGTAGATGGTGACTCTGTAACTTACACAGCCCTTGTGGCTTTAAACCTGAGACCTTCTGATTGAAACCAAAGCCCTAATCTTAAACCCCATTCTTTTTTTGCCAAAAGAAATTCCTTGCTCAGAGTAGTTTACAGCCTAAATGAGCAGTGAATAGAGATTATGCAGAAGCTAAAACAGCTAAAATGAGACCTGGTCAACATGTATGTCTTGGACACTTGAGGCAGCTGGCAGTTAATTTTTGGCTGATAAAGCTTTTACTTCAAATCCTCAGCATGCCCATAAAACTTCCCAAAGAAACAACTGAGCTTGTGGGAAAAAATGTGACTTACAGTGCAGGGAGGTGAGCAGCGGCCAAGCACAATGCCCCTCTACAAGGTAGCTCTCTCAATGTAATTTGTATCTGTTAATTATTCAGCGTCCTCTTGAATCCTGTTTATGTGCTCATGCAATGCTGCTGAAGAGGTTTGCAAGGAAGTTAACACTGTGAGAATGTGGGATATTGGTAACTGAAGGAAATACAAATTGATTAGAGGAAGCTTAAATAAGGCAGTGAACAGCTGGACGTTCAGAAATCTAAATCTATTATACAATTGAATTTCCAAAATTATTACAGCTTTTCAGCTTCTCACCCTAGTTTCTGTTTGGGCTTTTTTACATATACTGCAATACAAGTATCAGTTTTTAGGTTTTCAGGCACACATGATCTCAAAAAGAGTTATAAAGTATTTTCAAATATCCCAGGAATTTGCATATATAATTATTTATTTGTAATAATTTTCATTCATCACCTTTCCAGTGTCTGTTAGGGCAACTATTAAAACTGACAACCAAGAACTTACTTATTTCATTACAATACATTGCAATATACATCCTCCCTTAGCAGATAGTAATATTCCAGAGTGACAATGTTTTTCAAACTTCATTAGAATTCCAGTAAAATTAGGTGGTACTACTAATGTGACTGAAAACTGTTATGACTTTGCAGATCATTCATATGTCAGTCACTGTTTGGACATTAACTGTAACACTATGTTGTGGTATCTCAACAGAGACCTTTATAACATTACTATTGAAGTGCTGGTGACCTGAGAGAGGTTGTCACTGGTAAATTCTTCAGGAGAAGAATCACCTTGGTCATTTCAGAAATTAAACTCTTCTCTTACAAAGACCTGTAATTATTATTAAAGATAACTCAAAAAAAAAACCAAACCCAAACAACAAAACAACAACAGAAAACAAACAAAAAAAGGAAAGACAAAAAGAAAAGAAAGCCTTAACCTGTGTATTGGGGCAATGCTGTTAAACTTTAACGTGGCATGTGTTGAGCTCTATAGTTCCTGCAGCCTTAACTGTGTCCCAGAACTTCCTTCCTGTTTCCACCTTAATGAGGAAAGAACCATACAGAGCATATAAAACCTGCCGTGGCTGGTCACTTAGCTGTTCATGAGCAGCTGTTTTGCAGATGGCATTCACATAAGACTTGGAAGATTTACTGGGAGAGGAATTCAATAGGCAGAGTATGACAAATTCTGAAGTTGCTTTTCAGATATACAGGAATCCATTCTTCCTGAATTTTGTGATTCTTGGATTTAAAGGAACGAATAACTGTTTTTGCATACTTTCCTTGTTGGAAAAAACAGTTTTTCCTATTTTCCTCTTATTTTTTGAGTTCTAGGTTTTATATTGGTTACTGTGCAATAATAGAAAAAAAAATTCTAAGCTTTATCATGAATGATAAACGTGGAAGCTTGAGTGATTTCAGATGATCATATCTATTTTTTCCACTTTGGTTATTCCTGAAAACTGGAACATGTTTTTCTGAACAATGTGAATGACATCTCTCAGTTGCTTCTTTGTAACTCCCTTGTGCCATTGCTCCATTTTCAACAAAGCTTGACTTTTGAGTTGAGATTGAAAAAGTTTAGATTAAAAAAAAAAAAAATCATTATGTGTATTCAAGAGGTTGTTATTTTCTGCTTTGTTCAACACATTTCAAAACTGAATATCCTTTGCTTTGTAATTTTTTTCTGGACTTATGCCAGTCTTCAAAGACCATTGTTTTGACTATGTGTTTGGTGTTTGACTCAATTGTGCTTCCAGTTAGAAATAGGATTTATTTATTTTTGGCTTAATTGTTCATACAGAGCAGTTCCCTATTAATGGAAAAAACTTGCAGAACACCTAACTTTCCTCTCCATGGAAAAAAATAGCCTTTTTCATGTTCAAAAGGCAAATGTGAAGGCAAACCTACCAAAGAAAGTGGCTCTGTGTCTGATTGTAGTTCCATGACCTCTATAACTTCTCAAATAATAATAATAAAAAAACCCTGCTGAAACTATCCATACATTCACACTGACTGCTCATGTGTAATAATGTACATCCCTCTGGTGTAGGTAATTACATCTTATGTGGAATTGAATTACTGTCTTAAGAAATGAAAAAAAAACACCAACCCTCATGTTTACCTCCGGAATTCCAGGCTAGTACTAAGAGTAATACAAATGGTATTAAAATGTTCAATTGCAAGCTATAAAAATATATATTTTTGTTTTATTTGCTTAAAGTATTTTTTCTGTTCATCTCAGTATTGGGGTAAATACTGTAACAATTACTGAAGTCAATGACTTATATTTTATCTTCAGCAGCCAGGCAATTTTATTAATTTAAAATGGTTATGCCAAGTAATAAAAGATGAAATATATGATTTGTCAGCAAGTTACTTAATGCATCACTCTAAGTAATCTCACAAATTTTGAAGAGTCTGATTTTTACTGCATGTTAAACTTTGAATTTGATGGCATATTGAGATTACATTGATTTGTTTATCTTTTTTATAGTTTCTTAGATTTGTTGTTCTGTATCCATCAGGCCCTAAAAGCATTCTTCTTGCCAAGCCTGTGTGCCACCTGTAATACATAAGGATGAAAAGCCAAAGAGAAAGAATTCAGTCTCTTTGTTTTCCTGAGAGAGATGTTTCAGAAGCTTGATGCAGTCCTTGGTAGCAAAAATGTGGGAGAATTCAGCACTAACCATGATGTTTCCAAGGCTTCTGTATATCCAGAGGAACCCTCTCAAGGAGAACCAATTATCTGATTCCAAGTTATTTGGATGCTGCATATTGATGGGGGGGCAGTTTCCTTCTAGTCAAGGTTCCTCTTCAATCTAATAGAAGTTTTTAGAACTCTTTTGATGAGCAAATAGAGGAACTACTCAGGAAGGCCAGTTTAATTGGAAAATGAAGGCACTAGCTTGTCCTGTAACCTGGCTCTTAGGTGTTTAAGCATGTATGGAGATCAACTTCAGTCTCCCTTTCTGTGTTGTCAAACACTGATGCAAAGTGAAATAACAATTTTCCTTGAGCCATTGTTAAGCATCATTCAAATCTTCATTCATTCAATTACAGCTTCAATTACATTAAATAAAATTGCTGAATTTCTCTTTTATTCTGTAAGAATGAGGAAAGAAAGTGATTTTCCCTCTCTCACTCAGACCATATTTCTGTTGACCTAGATGTGTAGTCTTTGGTAGAGGCGAGTTGTACCTAGGACCATATTTCATGGTGATTTCTGATGTTGAGTTCATTATGGATACATTTAGAATTCCAGTTCCTATGTTCTTAAGTTAGTAAAATCCAGTCAACTGGAACATTTTGGGGAGTTTTCCTAGATAATCTAGCTTTGTCACCCTTGTAGAGTTTTATGTGCCTTCAGAACTCTGTTCTTTCTGTTGATGTACAAGGATATATTTTTCCCATGAAAAAATATCTTATTCCTGCCCATTTCTCCAGCACCCAATGAGTCACATGAGAGATGCCTCATGAGGGAGAATGTCTGTCCTTCCACCTGCTAGCCAGCAAGGCATGGTCAGAAATTAAGTTATGCCCATTAGTCTGTCTGAAATATAAAGCTATATACTATATACACTGTGAGGAGAAAGCCCTACAAAGGGACTACAGGAAGCTCCTACCCCCTACTAGAATTACTGAATTCCAGTGAATATAACAGTATCTGTTGATGGGAAGGGGAGGGAGAAGGAAAATTTTTCTCTAAACCTGGAGACAGTCTTGCAATATTTAAGTTAATACTATGAAAAGATATCACAGCATACATAAAACATGAAATGTCAAACAGGAAGACTTGTAATATTGCAGTAGCTTTGCAAAGACAGATGGTGTAGCACAGACAAGACACAATATTGCTTAGGCATTTGGTAGCTCACAGTCCTTCCCTAAACAATAGAGTTAGTTTAAAATCTACTAAAAACAAAGGAAATACTGACTGCCTCCTGCCCAGGTTGGAAGGAACCAGCTGTTTCTTTTAAAAATGCCTTGTAGCTTATCCTGTGCAAGATAATCTTAATGCCCTCATTTCACAAGAGTCAGACATCAGATTTGCCTCCAAACAAGTACTTTTTCCCAAGCAGTCAAGCAGTCCTCATGATCAGCATTTCAGATGCCTGAAGGAATTTAGTATCTGGATGGATCTTTTAAAGAAAATTCTTTTAAATAAAGCATATCAAACCATATGTTCAAGGCTACTTTAAAAAACCCCTCAAGAGAGCTAAGTCTAATGCTAGCATATGAATCTTTTCTACACAGGAACATAACATGGTTGTGGCATTTAAATAAAATTGTTTTCCTTGTGGGATGAGGCAATTGGTTCAAACCTTAGTCTTTTCCTTTGTCTTGTAAATAAAATGACTGTTCCTGAAATTTGGAAATATCCAGACATCTTTCAGATGGATATTATAGCCTATATAAAACCTGTCAGCATATATCCTGAGGAATGTAAATAGTCAAGTGATAACTTTTTCCACTAACTCAATCTGAAAAAAATGTAAACCAGTTTGTTATATTTCTGTATTTTCCATCCTAAGGTGTTGGTAGATGTTCCAACTTGCTTGCATGTACATTTTTTTAACAAATCATTTTAGTAAGGGAAGATTGGGCCTGAAGTCTCATATCTCTGCAAACACAAGACTCTCAGATATAGCTGGAAAGAATTTTCTAGAGAAGGGTGACTAGGGATCAGTTTTGATAATACTCACTGTCACAGAACCTTCCTGGTCTACATGCGTTATGTGGAAAAATTGTTTCTTAACAGCAACATCTTGGCTCTCGCTTTCCTCATCACTGCCCACTCAGGGTGTCAATGTCTAGATGAGATGCCAGTTCACTGATATCCTGCCAGAGGAAAAGACCTAGGGAAACAAGCTTTCAGCAGTTCTGCTTTTCTGAAGCAGATGGGAAAGATGGGGAGGGCTGTGCTAAGGTTGCTGAGGTCTGCTTTAGCAGAGTGAGCTGTTAAGAGAGCAACTGGGTCCCAGCTCCACAGCTAAAAGTGGTTCAGCAGAGCTCTGTGCCTTTCTGTTGTGATTGCCCCTTGGGAGCTGTGCTGCTTAAGCTCCTGGTAGCTGGCTCCTTTCCACCTCTCTGTCAGTCTCAGATCTTGATCCAGTCTCCATCCCTGTAAGGGCTGCTGGTGATTTCAAAGTGTGCTTTTGGCATTGAGTACAAGCAAAAGCAATTAATGCTTTTCTAGAAAAAATACTTGGGGACTAATGCTCAGCTGCTGTGAATGGCAGCAGGCTTACAGCTTTGATGGCAGCTTGTGTGTGCAGGTAGACAGCTGAGCCCTCAGTTAAGGTCAGGTTGTGAAAAAGTAGCAAACCCACTGGCGTGCTGGCTGGCAGAAGAGCGCTGAGGCCAAGAGTATGGTTGTGTACTTCTGATGAACAGCTTCCCTGCTGACATGACCAAGCCTCCTGAACCACTGCTCTCCTGCATTTCCTGCAAGGCACAGCAGCTCTCTCAGCCATGGCTGTCTTGTGTACCCAAGGCATTGGGCATCTCTTGCTGGTCACCTCCTCAAAGAAGAGCCACTTTATGTTACAGAAATGTAATGTAGGAGAAACAAAATTCTGCTGGTACCCCGAACTACAATTGCAGGCACACCTCTTGTTCATTCCTGTCTGGCTTAGATATTATGATACCTCCATAACCATTGAGCCTTTTCTAAAGACATCAGTTTACCATTTCCCATCACCTGCCTCCCTCTGGGCAAAGAGATAAGCCCACCACCAGCATGGCCAGTCCTCAGCCCAAGGCCACACACTTCCCTAGTGTGAAAAATGCATGGAAGAATGGCAATTTAGGAAGAACTATCTGCACTTAAATGTGCTTTTAATTATGTAATATGTTTTCATAAAGCTCTTAAAATAGTCATAGTGCTTTATTTTTCTTCCCATTGTCACTGAACAATTACCCATACATTTGTTCATAAGTGGAAGTGTTATCCTTTCTATAATTAGAAAATGCTATCATTATAAAGGCCTGCAGTTCTAATCAGCCTCAGGCAACAATCTCCAAGATCAGCCCTTGCATATGCAACTGTACAAAAACCTCAGCACTGTGATGCTCAGAGGCATGTTTTCTCCTCTTTAATAAAGCTAACTCATTTTGATTTTGTCATTCTTGGTAAGACAAGATCTGTTATGCATAGAATGTGGGTGAGGTGATCTTGGGTTTATTTGGTGATTTGCACATCATCTATGTTCCTCCTGTTACATGATGCAAAAACTGACTGGGAGAGGGAAATGAGATCAGAGAGATGTGGGTTTTGTGCTTAACTCTGTCACAGATTTATGGAATGATTTCGTACCATCAGATCACCTCTGCAAAACAAAGATAAAGATTTTTATTGCTTTTATGAAATGCTTTGAGGACTTTGCCTGAAAATACATAACTTTTAATATTGGATATGGATCACTGAGAGAAAATGGGCTGATTAGTTGCAAGTGCTGGTATTAGTGCATATTTGCTAACCTCAATGAGAAAAACAAAATATTAAGAAGATGAATGATAATATTTTTACTTGATGAAACTTTATATACTGTTTCCTTAGGTGTGGCTGAAATACTTATAACACTAAGTAAAATTTTACAATTTGTCTGATTCATTGTAAGATATTAAGATGTAATATATCTCCATCTTTGCCCTAAGATAATAACATATTTCTTTTTCCTGGTGAACTTTCCTGCTATTTATCAGTGTGAAACAATCTTAGTAAATGAAAAAAATAGGCAATACTTCAAGAGGAAATAGAGATTTTCCAATAATGGCTGTGAGAAAATTTTCCAATTAGATTCATTTATCAGTCACTTCAAATGAATATGACACTGAAAAGAGTGTTCTTTGAAATAACAGCATTAGAGAGAAATGAATGAAACCAACTTTTTGTAAAGAAACACTAAAATACAATCTTTTCCTATTCCTTCTTGAGTCTCTGTATGTCTCCCGATATATGGGTGTATTTTACCTATAACAAGATTACCTTAGAGAGCCTTTAATACAGGAAGATTTTGGCTGATGAGCTAGGCTGAAAGATTTCTGTCTCAATATAATAACAGTATCCAAGTTGAAATATTTATTGCAAACTCAAAATCCATTCTCTTGAATATGTGCTCTGAAGTCTGGTTTGTATCTCTCAGTGAAAGTGCAACCTATGACACCCTGTGTGGGGGAGGACCAAGTAAAAATGTCTGAGGGTGGGAGTAGGAGTAGCTATTCTTATGTGCTTAATGCCCTACACTTAGTCTCACACCAGCATCACGTGTGCTTAGAAATTTAGTCTAACCTAAAAGTATATTATAAATTAGCAAAACAATAATTGAACTTTACCATAAAAGGCCAAAAGAATAAATTTCTTGAAATGTTTTCATACATTTAAGTCTGTAGATAATTCATCCACTGGACTCTAGGAGTTTCTTTGTGATGAGGATTGCATGTCAATGCATTTGAGAATGAACTGGCTCCTTTGCTTTTCTGCTCTCTGGTGTATGACACAGACACCGAGACACCAAATAAAGTGTCTTTAACCAACCTTGCTGTATTTAGTAGAGTGGACATATCTTAGATGAATGAGCATTTGGATTGCATTGTCCATGAGCTGGGTTCCTGTCAAGCACTGGGTTGGAGATGGAACAATTTTCAGACTATCTGTGGCAAATACATATTGATAATACGTATACCTATGTGTTAACTTCAATGTGAAGATATGGGTGCAACACTGAGTGACCAGTTTAGCTGCTGTGTGAAATGGCCATCTATTGATCAACTGTTTAGACTGTTTAAACTTTCTGGAAACACTTGGAACAAGGAGTGGGTAGGAAAAGCTGATCCTGTAGTGAGGTGTTGCAGTGTGCCCATTAGGCTGCAGAGTGCTGACATCTCATAGACTGCAGGCGAGCCACCACGAGTTAAGAGTCAGTTCATTTACCAGATGCACACTTTGTCTCCCAGCCACAGAGATTTCAGCAGACTTGTTGGTCATGTGTAGCACTGCTCAGGTCTGTCTGCAGAGTATAGAAGAAATAAAGTGAGTAGCTGTGAGAGCGAGGGTCTGCTCCCTCAGGCTGGACCACATCCATGAGCTACTTGCTCTTGTACGAGCCAGTGGCTCACAGAGGTCCTGCACATGCCTTGCTGAAGGCACAGCTCCCAGCACTTCTCACAGTATCACCAGGGGTGGGCTCCAGCTGGAGGCATAGGTCAGGGCTTGGCACTCAGAAATCAGGGGCTAGGTTGGATTCTGATTTGGGAGAAAGTGAGGTGGGAGGGGCTGTGGTTCTTACACCCCTCAAATATTTTGTAGTCAGCTCAGGTAGTTAGGAAACTTACACAGTTTCTGGGGATACATAGGTTATAGGACACCCTATCACCTTGTCATAGGTATTTTTGAAGTTTAAAGTGAAAAAAAATATATGTGGAATCTTCTTTCTGAAACTATTGACCAAATTTCATTATATTTGGAGGAAATATAAAGTTATAAGAAACTTCTCTTTTACTTAAAGTTTTTGTTCAAAACTCATCATTAAGAGCTTCTCTCATTTTTATTTTATTTTCTATTCTTATAATAAGAAAAAACTTTGTTCTTTCTTTCTGGGAATGACCTCACGGCCTGCTGTAAAAAGAAATAGTTTTAAAGGCATTTATCATCTCTAGAGACGAAGGTTGACTTGAAACCACTGTAAAATGACCATCTTGGAAACATTAGCTGACCTTCATTTTAACAGAACTAGTTGCTGATACTACCCTGAATAGGCACTGAAAAAATTCCCTCTTAGACCAGACAGGAAAAGTATCTGAAGTTTATGTATAGATATACCTTCAGGATGACCAGGAATTTTTAAGTGGCCTTGCTTTGTTTTTCATAAGATGTAAGTTTGGACAGAGCTACTTCAGTCTTGTGAACTAGAGTAATTTACTTCTAACCTTGGAAGATTTCAGTAATGTGCATTTCCACATCAAAGGGGTAAGAAAGGAGATGTGGCCTTGCAGTAGTTTTTATGGGTCATGATAAAATGGGTAATTTCAGGAATAAGAAAGCAGAAAATGTGCAGCATTATTCTCCAGTGTCTTCAAGACAGGTAAGTGAAATTCTATTACATAATTTCTCTAATAATATTTGTTCATTTTGAAACTTCTGACAGTGTAGGAAAAGGAGTGAATCTTGCAACATACCCTGAAATTGGCTATTTTGATTCAGGATAGTGAGGATGAAACTACTCAGGCCTAACAAAAAATTACCTGTCTTCCATGTGTAAGTAAGCTTTCTCTGCCTTCACAGCCTCCTCTGGTCTGGAGAAGAGACTCTTGTACTTAAGTGCTGCTGTGTCAGATGAATATATGAATATGACCAGCTCCTTGCATGTTCACAATCTGCTGGCACAAACTGTGGTTTGCTCTCATGATGTTTTCTGTGAAATGTGGCTCAAGAAGTGTGCAGTGGCCGAATGCAGCAGTTTCCCTGAGTGAAGGTTGTAGAAATTGCTTTTCTTGGGGGTTAAAACTTCAATGACTCTTGAATACACTGCATCTGAAATGATGAATCAAAGTCACCGCTGGTCAGAAATTCCACCTCATGCATTTGCTGTTTGAGAATACTGATCCCAGAGTGCTGATGTGGTCCATGGACATTGGCTTTATTTCAGCTCTGGGAGACAAAAATCTTGATATCCAGCTACTCATATCCAGCAACCATCCTCTGCTGTAATGAATTATTATTCTCAGATCATTTGCAGCAGTGCCTGATTTCTTTCTAGGAAAAGGTCCAATGAAGCATTTTAAAAAGCTTACAATTTGCTATGGTTGTAAAGTAGAATGTGGCTTTGGAACACTTTATACACCAAAAAATGCAAGTTTTTTAAAAAGTCATTGGCCATTGAATGGCTTTTCATCCACTGCTGTTAAAAGGACTTTCTTAGATTTTTTTGAGAGGAATTCAAATAGGAAAGAAAGATTATGAGCATTTTTTAAATCAAATAACTTGGAGCAGAGGCACACAAATTTTTCACAAAAGTATTCAGTATTCTTTTAGCTTGAAACTTGCACATAATTCATACAATGAAACTTTTTATGACTGATTTTTTTTCTCAATACAGCTGCAGGAGTGAGCTTCTTACATAAAAACTGGGAAGGAGATTTTCATGGGTAATGGAATAGATGCTTTTCCAGAGGTTAAAATGTTGAACTGGATGGGATTGTCCACTACCCATGTTATGGATGCTTGCATTAGAATTGACCAACAGTCACACTTTTCTGCTGTTGAATTTGGCATGATTGTGAAGAGCTAGAAGTATATTTCTTACAAGCTGTGTTTATGATGGCCTATATTTTTCCAAAATCTTCTCGAGTCCTCCTGGCATTTCTCTAATGTCAACAATAAGTCACAACTGTCATATAAATTTGCACATGGATCTTCTTATCATGTAACTATAGCATTGCCAATATTGTTGTGTGTCAAAGGAAAACAAACCCAAGCTCCTAACCTGCCTCCTTTGACACTGGACCCTATTCATATCTCTGAGACCAAATGGAAAGCGACAAGCACTTCACAACACGCTGGCTGTATGAACAAGTGTTGTTAGCACGGGTTGAAAGACACAGCCTGGTGCCACCATGCCCAGCTGTTTCTTCACTAGTTAACATTGTGCTGCCTCTCTTTTCAGGTTGGCAAGCGTGTTTCTAAGTAGCCTCACATTTTGTCTCCAGGGTACCCTATCTTTGGTGCTGCTTGCCAGTACAATAGATGATCCTCTTTCCCAGTGCTTAATGTGATGCTTTTGTGTAGACTTAATCTTTGGTGAAACAGGTTCATCCCTGCTGCTTACAGAATTTGCAGAACTCAGTGCCAAGAAGTGCATCTGCTGTTGGCCCTGTCACTTTGTTCTACTGAAACAACACTCATTTGGTTTCTGGGCTCTGCTGTCCTGATTTACTAGATGCAGCTTGAGGAGAACAGTTTATTTTTATGCTTTTTCATTTTTATGCTATTTTACTTACTTAATCTCGTTGAATTTTCACTACACAAAAAACCCCAGCTTAATGTCCTGAAACAGAACCCTTCCTAACACAGAGCTATATCCTCAACCTTGGTCAAACCAGTGTGTACTTTGCCTGCAGTGACATGGCCAACGTTTAAACTCTGATTTTTGGTATCGCCTTTCCTGTATTTACCCTTGGCACCTGGGTCTGCTGTGCCTTGTATGGCAAATATGTTCCTGAAACCAGCCCAAAATATCTTCGTTTCCTTATGGATTCAAGCTATGCATAAATGCTTTTTGATCCTGTGGGATTTGGGTAGTGGGTATTAGACTCCTGGAAAATATAATCTGCACAAGCTCAGACAGGAGATACCATCGCAATATGTGCAGAAACCCCATGCCTTGTATCAAGTCCATTTTGTGGTGGCAAATTTGATTTTGTGCCAATTGTGGCGCAACTTCTAAAAGTTACCATACAAGTGGGGCGAACACTTTCCTTTTTATTCAATGTTAGTTTGCATTAGGCATAGTAATCAAGTGAATGGAGACCTTTTAATTAATTAATTAATTACCACACTTGTATTTAATTCCCCCAACATTTTCAGTCCATGATTTTCCTGGCAAAGGTTTATTTGCACTACCTTTCCACTGGAATGAAACCTGCTAAAGAAGATCCATTTGTAGTCACCTTTGGAAGCTCTTACAAGGTAAGAACTCTGCATAACTCTTTCTAGTTCAAAGTTTAACCTTTTCCCAAGCATTGGCTGGCTGAGAGCTCGCCCTATCTTTAACATATTCAGTGCTAACAAACAATCAAGAAAGGCTGAGGCTGAGGTCAAACGCTATGAAGCAAAGGTGATAACAAGAAGAGAGGATTTTTTTTTGTGGTGAGCTCCTCCTAATCTAGGCTCTGAGTTTCCAACCCTGTATTTCAGTTATAAATGAGGATATCCATGTGTTGGCTGAGCTTCGGTCTTTGCCAAGGACAGCAATCTGAGAGCAGCAGATTACTGTCCTAAAATAACAGAAGTCAAAGAGGGAAAAGGTTGCTTGTGAAGTCCAAACACTGCAGAGTCCAAACACTGCTTCATGCTGTCTGTTGCTTTGTGCAGACTGCTTTTTAAAGCCTCTGGCTCTTGCTAAGTCTCTTGAGAGACAAATCTTTGCTTTAAAAACCTCAGCTGACAACCATCCTGAGGTATGACTCCTTGCTTAGCTGTTATAATACTTCCCCTCTCTTCTGCTGAAAATGCTTGAAAGGAAAGTGCATCACATTGAAGGTTTAAGCAGAAAGTGGGATAAACTGCTCCTTACAGTGTAACAGGCACCATTGTTCAACCTTTATTGAAGACCTGGTATTTACTAGAATATTTTGTCTCCTCCCTCACAGTGCAACTGAAGGAAATTTTTGCTTTGTTGATTCCTATGACCACAGTACCCCTGAGCAACAACAGAACATGATGCAAAACTAACAGGTCTCCTGAGATACATTTCTGAAATAACTGCAGTAGAACTGCTCATTTGCTTGGTTTCTGAGAGGACCAAACTTTGAGGTTATTTTTACTGTGTCTGGCTGCAGAAAAAGAAAACCTGTATCAGCTCCTGTTTTAAACCCTACCTTGTGAAAAGCTAAATCTGAGGCCACAGACACAAACATGATTATGTAGGCTGCCACCCACTGTCTTCTGATAATATCTCCAAAACTCCCCTGGAAGTGCTGGGAGTGCTGAGTCCTCTGTAATGCTGTCCTGAGACTGAACTTGAGGCCATGTTCTCCCACTTCAGTGAACACCTGTTTGTCTCTATTGGCGTGTATAGAATAGTGCCATATTTATAGTAACTAAAGTGAGATCAGAAGAACCTTTGGTGAAGTTTTAATTCTTTTAATAGAAGTAAAGATTGAAATGCCTCTTTCTCTTGTGATAATGAGTAACTACCATGGACTGAATATCCATATTTTATCTTTTTTTTTCCCCTATCAGTCAGCTACATCTGTAAGTATACAGACATGTCTTTCCTTTTTTTATCTCGTGCCTTTTCTTCTTATGAGTTGCTTGTGCTGGCATGTCCCTTTGGATTGTAAGCCTTGCAGTGTAGGGCTTTCTTCCCAGGTGAACTGGCAAAAAGTTAAGCATCTAGTTCAAATCTAGTTCTATCTAGAGTCCCTTTGTAGACAGTGAAGAATGACAGATACCAGCATGGTTGCACCATCCCAGCCATTTTACACATCTCAGTGAGGGTGGGCAGACTCACCTCCCTAGAGATGGATTTCTCTCTGTACTGCATAGCATGTGTCATATGTTTGAGACCAGGCTCTGAATTCTAGTATCACTCTCTAGATCCCTATTTGGGATCTACCAGGTAAGCTGGCTCTAAAGAAGTGGGAACATTTCTGGTTCTTGAGTCATCAGTAATTTATTTTGGGTAGAAATTTAGTAATTTATTTTGGGTAGGAATTTAGAAACCAACAGAGCTTTTAATATTAAATGCTCTATTCTGGTTGCATGCAGTGGTGGAATAGGATGATTAATGGAACAGCATGGGGCAAAGATACACTCTACTAAAAGGTGCTCCTGGTTGGGGTGTCACCTAAGGTAAAAAACTGCCCAGTCTCCAGCCTATTCCAGTGCTTTTACCCATCTTCCTAACCTGGCAGCTGGATTGCCTGTGATGGTCAGTGAGAAGTGATGTGTAATAAGGGTCCTTGTACTCCACAGACCTGCTTAGACACGTTGATGGACTTTTAGCATCTGAATCTCAAATGTATATCCAATGGTCTAGGAAGGCAGATGAACTTCCTAATCCTGTGGCTCACATTCTACTGGCAATGTCCTGCTGACCTCATTAAGGAAGATCTCCCCTTCAACTCAGACTAGTAATACCATCAGGATTATAGGTTTGGCCTTAAAAATTCATTAGTCAGCCATTTGACCAAATATATAGTCATTCATTTCTGATCTCATGCAGATTTACTTGTTACCTATGTGGCCTTTTCCTTTACTTTGGCATTTTTCCCTTGAATTACTTTGTCTACTGTAACACAGACCAACAAGGAGTCAGACTTTGCCCAGAACTGCTACAGGAGTTAGACAGTAGAGGGTGCAATGTGAGCAATAAATTTATCTTCTAGACATTGTCTGTCCTTTGCTCACAGTTTTCTGACTCACCAACTAAAATGAGTCCACAGTCAACACCTGAGCAATTGCACCATGAAGATAGTCCATGGCCAGCTTGTGAGGCTGATGGAAAAAACTAAATAGCTAGGTTTCAGCAGTTTTGCAAGTAATAAATTGTATATTCTTTCCATCTCTTACTCAGCATAGTCCTTACCATATAACCTCTAGATGCTAATGTGGATAATATAGATAGAATGCGAAGCCTGGTCTTCCTCTCATCTTTCCAAACCCTGAACTGTTCCAATATTCATATGCTTTTTAAAATTCTGGCTGTGGATCAAGATCATGAATCAACCTGTTCTTTGTTTAGTTAAAGAAGGATCATGAATTATTCATACCCTGGCAAAAGGCACAATGAAATAATTAGGCATTAACTATGGACTGTAAATCAACCATGAAAGGAGCAACTTCCAAACTGAGACTATATTTCATAAAGATTTGTATCCATATAGATCATAAATATCTGGCAGTTAGTTTGCTGGGTTTCTGAAATCCAAACAAGCCTCATCTTCTTGGCAACTTTTGATGAGCTGAAGAATGTGAAGAGAAGCTGTAATTATTCCTATTCTCCATTTTTTTCATATTAATATAGGTCCTTGGGTTAGAGAGGATCAGATTTAGACTGTCTGACAAAACTATACTCTAATCTGGCAAATAGAAGATAATAACAAAAGAAGTAATGTACAATTTTGTGATTAGTTGGTATAAACACATTGCAAAGCAATATGTGTAATAGGCATCATCAATTAGTCTGTTAGGCATCTTTCAGACCAGGTCTATGAAGGCACCCAACATACAGTGGTTCCTTTCAGCTAATAGAATTAGTGCGGAGTGACAATACTTGATTTTTATTTTTTTTTCCTTTAGTAGAGGAATGGGAAAAAATACAGTTTAATGAACATTTACATAGGCATAGAGGAAATATGTTTTTAAGTTGCTGGTCCTGTGGGCTTCAATATCTTCAACCAGCATTTTGGTTGTTTAGAGGTGATCACTACTCTCTGGCCTCCATCATTATTATATAAAAGATAGATCACACAAAAATTGTAAAAAACCTACCATGAGCCCAAAACACATCTCATTCTAGAACTTCATGATGACTAGATGGCTTTATGTAAAGTGGAGTACTTTTGACAGTTTCCTTGGGATACAAACACCAGCCCATGTAAGGAAATGGGCACTGGGCTGAATCAAAGATGTTGACCCATTCTAAATGCCTTAGAGCAGAGCATTTATGTTTGCTTATTGCACATGTCCAACTTACCAGACTTTAAAATACGTGATGACCTGTTAAACACACTCATTAAACAGACTCAAACCCAAGGCATCCACACATACACCACAGATATTTTTAGACTGAAATCACAGACTGAAGCTTTTTTGTCACAGTGCAACTACTTTGAAAAATCCAACATTAGCCTAGGCAACTGTACATGCACTATTCACAGTTCTGTATAGTTAGTGAATGATTGGAAAGGAAGGATGAAAACACCTCGTTGGGGGAGAAGTTTGAACCATATCCAATGTAAACATGAAGGCACAAAAAATAAGTGCAGAAACGATGTTATTATAGTAACACAGTTGCATGCTAATGTTAGGAAACACGTATCTTATAAACTTATGAACCTACGTGCTATTGGAAGAGTGCTCTTTATACCACAAAAACTGCCTCAGGCTATAAATGGGATCATAGGTGTGCTTCATTTGGAAAGAAAACAACCAACAATTGTGCTAAAAGGACATGAGAAGGCAAAGCTGTTCACCTTAGCAGTATTGAAAATGAGGAACTCCTACTGATAAATTCACAATGGAGTCTGAAAACATATCCTTTTGAACAGGAAAAGGAAGTCTTGTAGGCTAACAGCTACTGGGGGAAAAAGTGCAGTCAGAGGATCAAAATGAGTGTGTTATTCCTGGGTACTGGAATCCAAAGCTGGGTTAAATCCGCAAGGTATATGGAAACAGAGAAAGCTTGGAGTTATCCCGTTTTTGCAATCAGACACAGTTTTTACAGATGCCTCTACACTGCCATGTCTGCTCTCATACCATTTATACTACTTAGCTAGAATTCAGTCTTGATTAATAGTGGCAATAAGTATCAAGCAGACTCTTTCTGTTGTTTATTCAGGACTTTCCAGAAATACTGCTGCCTAGATTTTTTTGCCAGAGGTGAAATCAACAGCAAAGCCTTTCCATTGTATATAAATTCCATTTCTAGTGCCACAAGTACAGACTGAAAAATCAATATTGTCTCAGAAAATGAAGCTACATGGCATACTGGCAACATTAGGGCATTCCTAAAATCTTTGAAATGCCTTGCTTTTGTTTCAGTCACAAGAATCACAGCATTCATCAGCACTGATTTTTCAGAGGGCCATTAAAAAACTATAAACAACTTCATGGGCCTGCAGACTTGAGTGAATTTTAAGAACAATTGTAGGTTATTTACAAGGCATATAGTTACCAATCCCTAAATATGTCAATCAAAATCTTATGACCTTATGTCTGTAGCAGCTATAAGAGCCTTTACATAAGTATCTGAGGCATTTTCATTTTGAGATTAGTGTATATATGTGTGTTTTGACTTCAAAACACAAATATATGCATTATGGGAGGTCTGGCCAATTTTTTTAGTGGTCTTCTCTACCACCTAAGAGATTTGCACTGGTTTATGGCATGACTGACAGCCCTTCCTTAGCCCTCACCTCTGAATCCTAATGAAAGGGTTTGTGACTTGTACCTTCCAATCTGTTCTTCAGGAAGAGATGATGACACGTCTCTGCAGTTGTTGTTGCATGAGTGATTTAGTGGTACCCCCCTCATAGAGAAAACAGTCTTTGCAAGAGCAGCATGACTGCAGAGACTCAAGCAGACCCCCAGCCATTTTGGTGTGGGTCTAATTTTGTTCTCTTTTAGGTAAGAAAGATGTGTTAGATTCTGCTTTGCTCCACTGCTACCCCCAAACCCTCCTGCATGGCCTGGGTGGTCTGTGCCACTGGGTCTGGTGCCAGGGCAAGGGCATCCTCAAAAAGGTAAATCCTCAAATACACATCTCCCAAATGCAATACTGAGGCAATCTCCTTGGTAAGCAGTTTCAGGCTAGAATGCTGAGTCTTCCTTTGCTCACATGCATAAGAACGGATGCTGTTAAGTCTATAATAATACGTGGTAAGAAATGGTGGTGTTTGTATTTGGTGTCAATCCACCTTTGAGCTAATTGCTGGTGGCTTCCACGTGGGCTTGCTTCTCTGAGGCAGTCCTGGTCCTGGGCACTGCTAGCCTGTGAACCACAGGAAATAAAAGCCAGAGTTTACAGAATAGGAAACTTCCCCACAAGTCTGGCCCCATTTGGGGCACACTCTGGTCCCAGGATAGGAGTGCCCAAGGCAGGGGCTCTCTAGCTTCTCCTCCCTGCTGCTCTGGGGTGGTGTTTCTGGCATGGACATCCCATCAACCCATGCAAAAGCAGCTGCTTGCTCACAAGGGCCCCTAAATGCCCATATATGCAAATGTATATGTATGCACTCTGCACAAATGCTCACTGGAAGAAAAGACAAAGCAGATGAAATAGCGGTAGCTGTCTGGTTTCATTTATGACTGTTTGCCAACATTATGGGCTGTGTCCAGCAAGTGTTTTGTGTATGGCATTCTCTGGAGAGCTACTGGAGTGACTGAGCATTGGACATGCCTTTGGAAATTCACACACCTTTAAAAGGCTTTCATGGAAGAAGAGAAGAATTTATCATATACTGGTGGCTAGGGCTGTGCCTGAGCTTGATGGGTATTTCTTCTTTAGAAAGTTTTACATATCAAATAAATAGCTTTTATTTCTCAATTACATGAATTGCTGAGGGGAGCACATACATATTTACAACAAATGCAGAAAAGGAAGAAATAATATTTGGTGGATGTTAATCTGTTGGTTCTGTTTTCACAATACCTTTATAAATGACCCAGGGGGCAGACTGAATGCAAAGTCCTCTCCCTAACTGGAAACAGAAGTGACAATTACTCCTTCCTCCCCACCCCTTGCATCTTGACATTTCAGCCAGCTCCATGGGCAACTCTACTGTTTCTAATCTTATAAAATTGATTTTTACCATCACTGTTTCTTGTAGTAGTGAAGAGAATGCCTTAATGCACCATGATCACTATCTGTTTCTGTGTTTGTTATGGTACTTTCCTGAATCCTCATCTCGTGTAGAGACCCTTCTGATGCTGAGTGCCCCACAAATGTGGTTCAGGATACATTCCAGGACCCAGAGGGCCAACATCTGAGAAATACTGGCTGCATTTGCACAACATTTGAGCCGTCAGATTCAGAAATACTGTAAACCATCTTGCATCCTCAGACAGAGGACTCTGTCTCACTTAGTGCAAATACACAGCTTGGGGTCTGGTTCCCTGCAATGCTAGTGAACGTGAAAAACAAGCCAGGACCCAGGTCCTGAGTATTATGTCACAGGAGTTTTTGTGAAAAAGATGGGTGAGAGCTGCTGTCACCACTCTATGAGCTGTGGGGCTGGTAGACACCTCTCCCTCCTGACTCACCCAGTGTACCTCAAGGCTGGCATAGGACCTCTGTGGAGTCGTGTTGCTGGGGGCAGACACATTGATTTTAGTTGTGACTTTCATTTTGCGCATCTTGTTGTTGTTTAGGAATGGTATTCCCCAATTTAGTGCTCCCACTGAGACTTTCCAAACCATGTGCCACTCACTCCTCCTTCCCTCTCCCCTTTTCCTTGGGGTGGGATGGAGGGGAGAATTGGAGGCAGAAAAAGTAAAGATCAAGGGTTGAGATAAGTACAACTTACTGGAAACAGTAATGAGATAAGAAAATGAACAGTGAGAACAAGAATGCTAATGACAGACGCTACAAGAAAGAGGCAGACGATGCACATGGAACCCCCTCGACTGAGGACAGAACCCAACTGCTCCCTCCACCACACTACACCATGCTAGACCTGGAGGAGACCCCTTTGCCCACCTCCAGAAAAGATGTGAGGTGATATAGAATAATATCCAGGTGCTATCCATGTCCCTTCTTGTCTACTGCAACATCCAACCCTGCCCTGACTAGAACCAGGACAGTCTTGCACAGAAGAAAATATGAGACAGAAAAATATGCTAGCTTGTCATATGAAAATAATATAATAATAGGAAAAAGCCATGTGCAAGGTTGGGAATATTTTGTATCAGTTTCAAAATTACAGTGAGAGCCTGGAAACTATTTATATGCTTTCTATGACAGGAATGTAGTCCAAACAATTTGAAGGAGCCTCTTTTTTTTTCGACAGAGGAACATTGATCTATTAAAATAAAAATCTTACCTATTTATTTGTTAGCTAGAGGTAAAATGAGTGTTGGAGTTGTTCTAAACTGTTACCGGTTTTCCAGTAAGAGGAGTCATTGTCATGTATATTCAAATTTAAGTAGTTGGACAGAATTTTCAGGAAAAGTTCATGTATGATGTAAGATTGCTTTTAGATAATTTGGAAGAAAATACAGATTTAGGTCTGTAACTACTAGTACCTATTCCAACCATGAAGCAATTGAAACATATTATCAAAATAATAAAGCACCTCATAGAAAAAGATTCCTGAATTAGACTGTGATATGGGATGAGAACAGCAAAACTGGAGAACAACAGTAATAAATCATGAACTATTACCTGCTGACAATTTTTTAGGACAAAGCTAAAGGTAAGAATACCTGCCATGTTAGAAACTTATATTGTAATTGCTAGGAAAATGCATTTATACAGAAAAAGTTGTATGAAAATCCAAGGTGTGATCCTGGAGCTGCCACAGTTTCATGTAAATTGGGCCGTGCCTGGCCATGATAGAAAATACTGGTCTCAGACGGGCGATATCTAGTAGTTGGCTTTGTGGTTTCATGAAGTTGTGACTGTTCCTCACACCATGACATCTCCAGAGGTGGAGGTATAGCTGGAAGAAAAGGGGAGGTAATGGAAATAAGGATGTTGAGCTGATGACTTCATGTGAGAATATCTCTGGCAGGTGACAATCCTGACAGGCTAAATGGTAACTGGAAGATCAGGAAAGTGGAGCTGAGGGAGGTCTTACTGCCTAATGATGTCCTGCTGATTTTGGAGAAACCTGCAGGGTTTTCTGATGGTATAGTATACCCCAGAGATTAATCAGACACTTCATAGCATTCTATATTCCTTTATGTTCCTCAGTATTACTCTATATTATTAAACACACCTTCTGAACTATGTTGATGCTGACAGAAATTGTTGCTAATCTGGACTGCAGGAAGGAAGTTGTGGGTAGGATGTCTCTCACAAGAGAGAGCTAGAAGAGTGTGTTGCTATGTTGTGTTGAGCAGAGGGATAAAATTAATGACTGCAGATCAGTTTGTCCTGTGCCATCCTGTGAATGAGACCCTGATAGGCTCTTTGACACAGCGTAGCTATTGAACAACACAAGAAGAACTTTGTTTTCAGATCTTTTTTAAGCTTCAGCACACTGTTGTTGCTATATAATGACCGAGCTGCTGAGGCAGCAGATGCCTGAGTAACAACCCTGCAGCTTGTCCTAGAGGTCACAGGGTCAATTCCACTCTTGTTCCTATTTAGTGCCCCCCACCACATGTGTAACTGGAGACTGTGTATGCTCAGAGAGTGGGATCCCATCCTCGAAATTAGATGCTTTGTTGGGAATGGTTTTTGTGCTGGGACAGGCTGTGGCTGGATAAGTTTACTCTACAATCACTTACTGCTGTATGAATGCCCCTACTGATAAAGCTTTTGTGTTTATGTGCTTGCTAACTTCAAAGAACGCTATTGCCTGTATTAATTCAGATCAGATTTCAGGAGCTGCATTAAAATCCAGGAAGAGCCAGATGGCTGGCTGTTTGAAGAAGAACTTTCATGTTTAGCTTTTAAAAATGGAAAAAACCCAACAACCCCAACACCTTAAAAACATCAACTTATAGCAATTTTAGATTGACATTTTTTTCTTTTAACCACTGCTTTCTTTTTGCTTCGTGCTCCCTTCTTAACTAAATGTCAATTCATATCCTGAAACTTGTCTCAGCCTCAAATTAAAATACTTGAACCATTCTGTTTTTTATTTCCTCTGTATCATATTTCCTCAGCATCATCCTTAGATGGTACAGTTTGTGGTTTGAGGACAGAGCTATCTTCTAAATGCTGGCAGAAAACCCCCTCCAAAAAACCTTGTCTGGCAGTTTTACTTAGTAGGCTAAATCACACAAGCTGAATAGGCAGTGGTACATTGCTACTGTTCGTGTAGGTCCCATGAGCAGCACTGACAGCCCCACCAGCTCTACCACCAGCACCCAGAGACTCCCTCTCCTGACTTTCATCCTTTCCCTGCCACCCCTCAAACCTTCCAAAACTCATGTTTAAGACTACGTGGGATGGCATACTGCGCTTAGATTTTCACTTGCAGAAAACACTTATCAGGGTACTGATAATTTGAGAACTTAATAAAATAAGCTTAGGTGGTAAAGAAATCTGGAACAGGCAGCAGTGGAGTGAGGAACTGAAAGGAAAGATATTAATCACTTGACTGCTGCTTGGATGAGACAATGATGTTGTGGCAGTGTCAGGAATGTACATTTTATGGAAATGTCAGTGTTTGGTATTTGGGCTTCTGTGGAAATATAAAAATAGAATGGAATCATAATGGGATCCTACAGAAACTTTGAAAGATTACAATAGAAATGACATATACCTACAGTATATTGTTCCATTTAAAATAATTTTATAGATAGTTATAGCTAGATTACAGAAAAAGCCCCACTTTGACTCTATATCTTGTTAAAAAAACCCTTCTGTTTATTTCTAGAGGATCAAGAAAGCAACGTGTGGAGACGGTAGAAAGATGATCCTTTGGTGATTCCTGACTAGAGATAAGATTTTTACAGCTATCTAGTGACAGCAGTTAATAGTTCCCAATAAATAATTGACCCGATTCTGTTCTTTTCTGTTCATGGAATTAACCAAAGGAAGATGCTGATTTCCTTCATCACCCCCAAAACTCATTTTGAGATCTTTTTATCAGTTCCTATACACATAAAATACACACTGTGCTAGAAAAATAAGGCCATTCATCATAAGATTGTTGTAATAATAAAGTTCAGCAATGACTGAGATATAGAGATATGACAGAGGGCCAGAAATGTACTTTGCTGCTGCCAAATACACCTCATCTCATGTAAATTGCCAGTTTCTTTCAATAGTGGGGATTGCTATGTCTTTTCCCTGGAGAAGCTTTAGTGGAGCTACTTTATCTTTTGATGTACTTAGATCTGAGTGTATCTCCAGCTGGAAAAAAAACAAACAAACATTCCAAAGAATGTGTTCAGACTTGTGCATTTAAAAATCAAAATCATATGCAAAGCTTTGGATAAAACATATTGGTTTTGCAATATGGTGTAATTTTGTTCACATTTGCACTTCAAAAGGCTGTAGTGGGGAAATCCTAACTCTGCTGCTGCTGAAGTTTCTAATAAATCAGTCTTGAATATATCCTGCAGTGCTTAGCTACAGAAAATGGTCTCTGTGCTGCTTGGCCAGTCTGTTGATATTTGTATTGCCGTGAAATTGCAGACTCAGCAACATGCAGCGGGTGCTGACCACAAGTTCTGAACTAGCGTAATGGCCTTGCTCAACAAACACACTCGCTATTTTTGACTCGAAGGCAATTTACCAACCAGTCTGTACACTCTTTGGCTGACATTCCCAGAAGTTATCATGTAGTTGGAGGGTTGCTTAATGTATAGCTAGTAGGTATTTTTGAACAGAACTGAACATTTTGTAACATTTCTGTTGACTTTTTTAACCCATAAGTGAATAATGGAAAATAACATCTGCTCCTTGCTGTGGGGTTAGAAATGTGATCTCTTTTTGGATGTTTATGTGGGGCACTCTGATAGGAATCTCTTTAAGCTGTACCAAATCAAAACAGAGCTTGGCCCATAGCACATAGTCCTGTGATTTACAGGCTGAAACACGTTTTAATTCCAGCCTCCCTAGTAACTCAGGCTTTCAGCTGGAAATGCAATCTCTGTATCTCTGAAGCTGGGAGAACTTAGTAATCAGAGTACTTTTCCCCTAGGTAATACCTCCTTGGGAAAGAAATAAAATAGGAGCAGGGAGGCACTGGAGTGGTATTGTAGATAATTAGGTGCCCACAAAGACACTCTATCTCTTTCCTCCTCAGCAGTATAGCTGGGATAAGAAAATAAGATGGAAATACTTGAGGTGTTTTCCCACAAAAAAGATTTAATAAACCAAAGGCAAAGGTCACAAATGGAAGCAAAATAAAAGATTTATTCTCTTCTTCCCACTTTTTGGGAAGCAGGACTTCGTTACATATAGTAATAATGACTGCCTTCCCCCTCACCTCCTGCTTTTCCCTCAGCTTTCTTTGCTGAGCAGCTGCCATATTGAATATTCCTTTGCTCAGCTTGGGTCACCTGTCCTCGCTTCGTTTATTCCCAGAATTTTGACCACCCCCAGCCTACTGGTGAGAGGGGAGTGTTAGAGAGACAGCCTTGGTGCTGTGCCACTGTAGCATCAACACACAGCACAGCACTATGAGGGCTGCTGTGGGGAAAGTTAAATCCGTCCCAGCCAGTTCAGTACGCTACAGCTCAAGCATTCTTATCAGAGTACCCTGCCTGCTGCTTTATCAGAGCTCTTCCCTTGGTATCTATGATCTTGCTGTTGCCTGAAAACAGCCCATAAATACTTCTTTTCAAAGTGTACCTTAGCCTTCCTGTGGTACATTTTAGGAGCTTAAGTATGTATAAGCTAAACATGCTGAGTGCCAAAAATCAGTCAGCTCAGATATAGAATAGGTCAATGGGAGAGCAGATAATTTTTTATTGTCAGAAAGAGATGTTTGCAACTCCTCTCACCTCTCAGATAATAGTTCTGCAATGCTTCTGTGCCTACTTTTGAAAATAATTGCTTACCTTTAGAACCATGACTTTGTCTGGAAAAACTCAACCTCATGTGCAGCTGTTATAGATACAAACACCTGAAAACAAGAGATTGTAAAAGAAAGCAGGTTTGCAGCCTCACAGTGTTTGGTTTTTTTTTCTACTCAAGCTTTGCTTACCATGATATCCACCTGGTGTGGAAACAAACAGTGCCATGTTCACAGCTGAGCTTAAACTAGGACAGGTTATACCCTTTCTGTCTGCCTAAACACCGCAAAGTGAGCCGTAGGACCACAGGCTCTTGGCTGGTAAGCAGAAGACCATGACTGAAGGAAGCGTGTGCACTAATTCACTGCAATTGAAGAGCCAACATTCCCAATTTACAGGATCTCTCCATGTTCTCACATGCTTATCAGCATACAGCTGAACCTGTTCATCATGAGGCAGGGAAAGAAAGGAAGGTGGAAGGTCAGCTGAAGGCAGTGCTATCAGAACCAGCGGTTTCTCTTTGGAGAGGGCAATCCTAGCTGGGGGATTTCCTAGTTTCTGGTCTTTGTACATTCTAAATGTTGTAAATGGAAGAGAGAGGAGGAAGAAGTCTGGACAGTATCTGTGGGCTGCTGGTTAGTACTTTTACTGAGAAGATGACTTGTAGAAGTTTCTGCATGCCTGTTGAGCATCAAGGGGATTTGAGGTATCAAAAAGAGTTAAATCTCAGTTCCAGCTGTATTTCTTGAGTTTCATAATTAATCAGAATCTATCAAAATTAAAAGAACATGAAACTGCAACAGAGATGTACAGTGCAAGGAAACAAGAAACAACAGTCATGCTTATTGCAAACTGATAACCATGTTGCTTTAATGGCTTTTCACTGAAAATACGCAGGCTTATGAGTGATTCTGCAAACTGCATATTGCCCATGCGGAATGCTTGGATGTTACAAGAACATATAAAAAGTTGAGCCACAGACAGCCTGCCTCCCATCATTAAATAACACAGCTGGCTTATGTTCACACTAATGCTTTCCTGGGGAATTTTCCCTCTGCATCACTTGAAGCCCTCACCATCCTGTGTTGACCTTTTACATTTTGTGCTTGGTCTGTGTTCTCTGTGGAACCAAACTTAATGTGCCTGCTCTGTTTTGGTTGCACCTAGAAGTGGGCACAACCAGTTTTGGATTCACCACATTTTAAATTAAACATTTTTCTATCCTCTGTGAAAACCCCAGCCCCCTCTGACCATGGAAAGTGGTTTTTTTTTTCCTGTGTGTATGCGAGCTTCCACCCACTGCTCTACTTCCTGCTTTCAACCAAAGCATTGAGAGGGAGACAGCAAAAGGAGAAGGCAAATGCAAAGCAGTAATTTCATAACTGGGGCCCACAGGCATGAAAAGCAGAACCTTCACTGGCTTACATCTTATGCCCTTGACCTTGAAATGTTGACTGCTTCTTTCTTATTTCAAAGGCTGGATTTCTTTATTTTTCTTCCTTTTCCTCAGTAAAAACAACCACACTTCATCTGGACTCTGTGGTGAAAACCAAAACTGTAGTCAGTATTCTAAACTTTGCACAACTCTGTGGATCATGGCAGCAACTGTCATCACAATTAAGTTCAATTAAAGAAACATGATTTTAGTTAGAGAAATTACTTGTATTGTAGTAGGGTAAAACTGGGAACAAAGCCTTTACAAACAGTGCTACAAGCCTTCATCAATAAGTCGGGGTAATGAACAAATTCATCTACAAGAATGCTATGTAATGACTGTTGACGTCTTCTCATACACCAACATGCAAATATTCATCAGGAACTAATGAAGTTCAAGAACAATCCAATGGTGTCCAGGAAAATTACACCTAACTCCTCACGGGACTCAGTGAGAGACCTCAGGGTTTTTTACCATAGGACCCTGGATTTTAGCAAGTGTTCCTTTTTCATTTTTGAGAACTGTGACCAGTCATACTTTTTTGAAAGATCGACCCATCATCCAACCAAAAAAACATGAAATTCCTATCTGCTGTCAAGTAGTCTACAAGTTGCACAGTATTTGCTTTTTCACTTCTTTTCAGTATCTGACAAAGTGAGTGTTGGAAATGTTTATTACATATATAGTACAGTGCATCTTTGTCAAAATTATTGCAACATCAGGACATATTCATTTTAGATCTGTTCCTGGGATTTCTACCCAGCACTTGATCTGCATCTCTACTCACTTTCTGTACAAATTACATGTCTGTGCTGAATACTCGTAGTTCAGCCAGTAGAACAAAGGGATGAGAACTAAGTCAGTTTTTGGTGATGCTGAAAACATCTCTTTTGCAGTGCTTTCCAATAATTCCTTCTGAAGTTTTTCAGCAGCTGTGCAGTATGTTTCAATAGTTCCTTCTGAAGGACAGGTGTATTCCGCTTGGCATGTGCTGAATATAGAAGCGGTAAGGATGGTTTTCTGGTGGAAGGCTCTGATCTGTCTGAGAATAGCTCATGTTTGTGGACAACATATAATTAGTTTGCGAAGTCTTAAAGTAGATACTGGTCTTTCACACAAAAGCCATATCTCTTCACTTGCTTTACAACTTACTTACTATAGCTTTGCTGCTCTATACATGTATAGAAAATAAAGTCACTACGTTTAGGTATTGTATTGATAAGGCATGAAGATAAACCTTCCCACTAACTTGAATAGGATCTTATCTTTAAAAGAAACACAGTCGACAGATTAATCATAAATAAATCATGTGGTTATCCTGGAAAATGGATGCTTTCACTGTTTTCTCAGAAAACCCCAGACTGATGAAACTACCTTCCTGCTGGCTTAAAAGGAACTTTTAAAAATATATTTTATACTTCTATGAATTGAGCCTTTATATGGAAGTTGTCTCTAGGATATAGAACTCCTGGCTTTCAGCAGGCAGTAGAGAATTTTATTTCAGTTTTTTTCTAATTTACTTTAACTACTTTTTCATGGTAACTGGGTTAGACCAAATACATTTGAAAAAACAAGTCAAAGTAAGGATAAATAGGTCATATGACCCCTTGTCTGCAGTTTCAGTCATACTAATTTGTGTTATCGATAAATTTGATATACATTAAAAAAATCAAAACAAAAGTGTCTGCTCTCTGTCTTCTGAGTTTAGTTCAAAGTTGTTTTTCACTTGATACAGCTCAGGAACTGGAGCTGAGGTCTTCCATTTGCTGAGTGCCCCAGGCACTGTTAAATGTAATCCTTCTCTTACTTTCAGGATGAGTAAACATTTAACACATCCCTACAAAGAGCAGTGACCATGGGAGGAAGGAAGAAGAAGAGCACATGTGATAGCTTGATTTTTAGGGCTATATTCCCAATGTATTCCAGTGGTAAAAAAAATAGGTTCACATCCTCTGTTCATCTGGATGTCAGAAAATATTCTACTCCTCACCTATGTAACTCTGCCTAACTCTTGTATCTAATCCAAAATCCTGGAATACATTGCTTCCAGCTTCATACCTTACACTAAAATTTGATTTTTCTCTCTCTGGATGATATTTTAATAGTCTGTGTTTTCTCAGGTATTAACAATAGTGAGTTGTTGACAATGGAAGAGTTTGATTGCTGTGTCTCTTCCTTGCCAGTTCTAAAAAAATGGGATTCAGCTCAGAATCAAAAATTTGCTGTCTAGAAAAAAGGTCTGCATGCATAGTGGGTGATTAGGCTTCCTCAACAGTCAATAGAATTTGCCTTAATGTAGCTAGAAAAGTCTAGAAAGTGATTGTTCACAGCCTGATATAGATATAAGGTTCATTTGGAATGTCTGAACCATAGTCTTGGAGTTTTTGGAAATGTAGCAGGGAAACCCACACAGCCTTCAGCTGCAGACCTAAAAAGTTATGGTCTCACACAGCAGCACTGAGGCCCCCCTGGCTTGTGTCCTGAGTAGCTCTTTAGCTTTAGTGGTTCTACTGCCTGCAAACTTGATCAAGTTGCCTGCACACACAAGCGTCTAAAACGTTGAAAGTGCCCTGGGATAACCCCAGGAGGCTTCAGACAGTGATGCATCTCCTGCAGAATCTGTGCCACACCTGCACGTCTGCCATACATTGTGTGGAGGCCTTGGATGTCCTAGGACATGTGTGAGCCACGGAAGTGAGCACCTGTCTTGACTATAAGGATTCTCCTAGAGGATCAGAAGATGCCAGCAGACTTAAATACTGGGGTCTAAATTCCAGACTGGGCTTTTGGAGCCCATCTCATTACATTTGAAGTAATCCATTTCAGTGGATACCAGACTCAATAGTTTATCACAATTATCCACTGTCTTGTGTCATTGATATCCAGACTAAGTGGAGTTCACGACTGAATATGGCTGAAACTGCAAATACTGCCTGTGCACAAGAGAATGACAGGGATTTGAGTGCAGACGCCTTTGTGTATGACTGGGGTGCTTTCTCCATTTCTCATGTTCGTTCTTCTTTGCTGCAGAAGAACTGTGCTGAACTTGCAGTTTTTGTTCGTGCTGGACAAATCAGCCTCATTCTTTGCATCATAAACAAGAGGTTTGCCATCCTTGAACCCAACTAAATGCCAAAGACACAGTGTATCTACTCTCCTTAGAAAAAACTTAGGTACAATACCTTGGATTTAGTTTTTTCTAATTAAACTTTTAAAATTTCTTTGTATGGCATTTCTCAGCAGTATTTGAAAACAGAATTGTATATATGTATTTCTGCATCAAAACTCTAAAGAACAAGACAGATAATGTCTTAAATTTTCTTTTAAATATGCTATAAGATTTTGTGTGTTTTAAAGCACACAGATTTATGAGTTACAGTAGCCTTTACAAGGAAATACTACTTGACTGTCTTATTTGTCCACTAGACTCTACTGACTTTTATATATGTACTTATGGTTTAGAGGTAAATCTGGATTCCCTGATCCAAATTCTCTCTACCATGCCCTTTTCATCATGTTTCTTATCTGTACCGAGAAAAAATTTACATTTTTAAGAACATTGTTCTTGCCAATGAAATTGCTTTTAAATATGTGTGTGTTGGGAGTACAGTAAGTATCTTCTGTCGTCAAACAAGATATTTCCAAAGTAATTATAGTATGCTAATATGGATGTGATGAAGAAAGATTTTAAAGGTTGTTAGATAGAACTGCTATGGCTGTTAGGAAGAACACGGAAGTGCTTGCATGTATGCATTGCTTTAGAAAAAAAACTAATAAAAAGAGGAAGTGAAGAGTTAATGACTTTAGGTTGTATTCTGAAGTCAAATGTTACATTAGTGGACGTGAGTTTGTGAATTAAAATCCTTAAAAATTGTGAGCTAGGTTGTTAAAACAGCTCAGCAAATTATATTAAAAGAAATAATAAACGCAAAGCTCCTGATAATAAACTGCTAGAAAATTTTCTATTATGTACTGTTAAGAAATTTAATGAATTAGTTTTCCTCTGTTACAAGCCATTGTTTTGGCATATATTTAGTAGTCTATGTTAGAGTGCTCTAAGATAAATTTAAAAAAAAATCCCTTATAAAATAGGCAGAAGTATTTGGTTTGTCCTATTGATTTTTAATTTCTAAAAATGGTGTAGCTCTTCTTAGAAGTAGCATTTAATTCCTGAGAGTGTTTTGTGGTTGTGCTTTTTTTGCCATTTTTCTCAACTATTGGGTAATGAACTCCTGTGCAGAGGTCAGAAAGTTGTCCTCCTGGAGCTGGAGGTATTTGCCTTAGTGTAAGTTTTTAGAATTTATTTGTGAGAAAGCAGACCAAGAAAACAGGGAAATGAGCTATGTTCCATGCTATACATTGTGCCAAGCTGTCCTTCAATACTCACTCTATCTTCTTCGTAGCTGCTCGTTCTTGGCAATCCACCACCTTTTCAGATCACAGTCACAGAATTAGAGAATCACAGAGTAGTTTGGGTTGGAAGGGACCTTAAAGGTTATCTCACTCCAACTGCCCTGCCAGGGACAGGGATATCTTCCACTAGACCTGCATGTTCAAAGCCCCATCCAACCTGGCCCTGAACACTTCTGGAGACACATAACTTCCCTGGGAAATCTGTTCCAGTGTCTCGCCACCCTCACAGTAAAGAATTTCTTCCTCATATCTAATCTAAACCTGCCCTCTTTCAGTTAGAAGCCATTTCCCCTTGTCCTATCCCTATATGCCCTTGTGAAAAGTCCCCTTCCAGCACATTCATAGGCCCCTTTTAGGGGCTATAAGGTAGCTGTAAAGTCTCCCTGGTGCCTTTTCTTCTATAGGCTGAATAATCCCAATTCTCTCAGCCTGTTTTCACAGGAGAGCTGCTCCACCCCTCAATCATCTTCTTGGTCCTCCTTGGTTTATAATGGGCTAATAATTAAAGGTTGGCAAGCTGATTCTAGGTCAATAGTAAAAGACTACAATGAACATTCTTTGCCTTTTATTCTCACACCCCATGGCAGTCAACACAGAGATCAGCACTGGCTACCCTGAGGTCTTGGCAGAGCTGCAAAGCATTGCCAGTGCTGAGGAAGAGAGGAGCACCACTGTTGGTTGTCTAGCTGGTGTCATACCTATCACTGACACTTCAGCCTAGGAACACCATAAGCTTTGTCATTGTATATTCAATGCCCAGAGCAAATAAACCAACTGTAAGACTTTTGCTGGCCTCACTCTGTGAGCTGCCCTCCCTTTGAATGGTCTCTTCGTCATTTGCAAAGTGCAAACAGTCTGTGCTTGATGTTGTAAGTGGGTGAGGTACAGGAACTGAGGCAGCAGTTCTACGTCCCAGAGTTTGCTCTCTCATTTAATCTATGACTCAGAACACCAGACATTAAGGTTAAGCAAGGCAGAAGAGCAATGTTTCTGACATGTTTCCCCTTCAAGGCCACTGTCATGCTGAATGTCATTCCCTTCTTGTTGGTGGGGACAGAATTTTAGCAGGGCCTGTAGGGATAGGACAAAGAGTAATGGTTTTAAACTAAAAGCATGTATATTAAGAGTAGACATAGGAAAGAATTTCTTACCCAGATGAAACACAGGGATAGGTTGCTCAGAGAACTTGTGGCTGCCTCATCCTGGGAAGTGTTCAAAGCCAAGCTGGATGGGGCTTTGAGCAATGTGGTTTAGTTGAAGATGTCCTCGCTCATGGCAGGAGTGTTTGATTAGATGACTTTAGGGGCCCCTTACAGCCCATAGTATTTTATAGCTCTATGATTCTTGAGGCTGAGCCAGGCTATGAGCGGGCCATGCCCAGTTATGGAGGGGCAGAACAGCTCAAGCTGGGAGGAAAGACTTGGGATTGGATGGGACTGGAAAGGCTTTTTTTTTTTTCTCCCCCCTCTCCTGAGACAGACATTGGATTCTGGACTTTTTAGCTCTGTCCCCACCATCTTCCCAGGTGCTCTAGAGTAACAGCTCATTCACAGGCAATGAGACACTCATACTCAGGAATGTGTTACTACACAAGCTGTGTCTGCCCTGCTGGGTATCGAAAAGCTCTGAGCAGTGACCGAGCTGTGCCAGAGAAAATGCGGGTGAGAAAACAAGATGAACAGCTTTAGAAGGCTGACAAAAAGGAGTAGAAAGCATATGGCAGAGAGTGGGAGAGACATCAGCTGTACTGACATATGTGTGGAGTTGTTGGGGGAAATAGATCTAGAATCATAATTTGGCTATCTGGAATAGAAATTCAAGAATGATGGGGAATTGAGGAAGTTGAAGACAAAAAAGTATATGGCTATGAATCAGAGAGTACCAAAGGTACTTGCTGGAATAAAATAGCTCATTTTTTCAAGTCTTCTTGCTGCCTGCATCATCTGTGCTCTTACAAAGAGGACAACACTTCTTACAGAACACTGATGAAGAGGTCAATGGTTGGTGCGTGGAACTCGTAATGTGTTCTATTTCTGACAGATTTCACACCTTCACCATCACTGAAAAGATGTGAGTCATGATGACCCTTCATTTCAGACAGAGAAAAGCATGTTACCGTTGCAGAAAACTGTCTTTTAATGTGTACTAAAGAATTTGTATTCAGAAGAAATTTGGGAATGTCATATCTACATAGGTGAGCAGAGATTATTTTTTTTCACTTCAGAAATTATCTAGGAGAAAAGACAGTGGAGTAAATTGCTGTGGAAAGGAAAAAAGCCACCCAAATCCCAGACCCTAAATTGTCCTTTCTCTATTCTTTCACAAAACACTATGTTTAGGGTGGTCAGGATGAGAATGCAGACAAGAATTCTTAAAGAAAGTACCAAGACTGGAATAATACAGAGCAAGAAAATCATTGCCAGTTAATGCTTCTGAAGAAGATCTCTTCCCTGGGACATTACTGGGTATCCATTAAACACCTATAATGCTGGAGCATTAATGTGAAGTGCTTTCCCATGCCCCCTGGACCCTCAAATCCATAAAGCTTAGAGGTTATTTCATTGTCTCCTGTTATTATTTGGTTTGTCCATAAGGATTTGCAGCCAGATGGAAGAAGGGGGCTGAAAGTAATGAGGAGATCAAATTTCTAACTTTGACAGATATTCCATTAAAAGCAGACAGCTAACAAACTGTCATCTTCTTCTGCTATTTAATCAATAATGCTTCTAATTATTCACTTGACAGACTGATATTTTAATTATTTTAGTTTAAAAAAGTAGATACATTGCGTTTTCATTTTTCTAGCCTGATTAGCAAAATAACAAAAGATCAAACCATCTTTGTTTGCCTTTTCCCAGTTTGAAATCCAGGCTGTCTGAATTGCTCTTGAATGCACAATAGCGGGCCTGGGTACTAAGTGAGAAGCTGCAAGTTTTGTTTCTTCTGTTGGCCTGCATGTATTTCTAGAAGGAATTGCCACTAATTTTAGAGGAAAAATTCTTAATAAATCAAGTCTATAGTATAAATAGAGATGAAAGAATACAAACCCTAGACTTTGCATTTTTTCTGGTTCTTGGTAACTGCTGAGTCTCCATACTTATGCTTGGAGTTTCTTAAGGTACTCAAAGAATTACTGTGTATAAAATGTGTTTGTGTGGCATGTATAGCAACATTCTCTAAACTTCGTATTCAGATAATGTGAGGCACTGTGGTTGGTTTTATTTCAGAACAGGAAGTCAAACTCAAGTGAGACTGATTCCAAACACTGACCAATTTTTTCCTGACTCCAATTTTGCCTTGACCTTTCCTGACTAATGCAAAATGAGGCTAGCTATGTGGAGCAGGTTTTTTTTCAGTGTTTATACTGTAAGAGTCATGCTGACTGAAACAGAACCGTGCTTGTTCTCTTCCAGTGAGCCACATAATAGATCCTTTGAGAGAAGCAGTGGAGGTGGTGTGGAAGGTCATTGACTCAGTTTCTGTACATGCCAAGAAGATGCAGGCAAATGGTGGTGTGAATTCATGCAAGTCAAAAACACCTGATAACAAGACACAAGAGGGCAGCTTAAAAACAGGAGGAAGCAGCAAGATTCTGACACTTCCTACAGAAAACCATAGGTATAAAGAAAAACAAACACACACTCTACCTACAACAGGTTTTTTTTGTTGTTTTTGTTTGTTTGGTTTTTTAAGGAAGGATTTATTTACAACATTTTGAAATCAAATTTGATCAATTTGGAGCTACAATTAATTTATGGACTACATTTTGCAGGCCCTGTATCTGGCCTTCTCGCCAATTTTGATTCCCTTCTCCAAAATGTATAGGCTCTTATGAAAACTGTTGGAGGTTCTGGGTCATCTCATCTGGGTGAATGATTATGTTGTCATACCTCTGACAGTGTCCAAGATCATGAGAGAAGTAAGTGCTTTCAGCCTTATGTAGCTGAAGTTGCCAATGTCTGTCTGTTTCATCAGTGGAGGGAGGAGACAGCACACCAAAAGTAGATGCCTACTGTAGTGATCTGCTCACCTACAGGTCACAACTACCTTTTCCACTGTGACTGAGCTCTGGCTGTCCTAGAGAGCAGGGGCATGTACATAAGATGTACTTACTCACCTCTACCTTCACTTTTGATACTGCTGTGGCTGTATAACTCAGTCAGCCACCAAAGTGAGATTTTTTTACCCAACTGCAGTCATCTAAAATTTTGCAGATCAGTGTAAGCAGGTCATCCAGGCTCCAACCACTCTTGATTTATAGCAGTTCCCTTAGGTATTGGGATGAATGAATCATCCTATCCCCTCAGTCTCCCCATGGGAGACAGAGGGAGCTGAGATAGCAACTTTTCACAGGATGCCTCAAATCCTGAGAGCTTGTTAGGTAAAGTGAAGGTGGCTCTACACCACTTTCCCCTCCTCTGTTGTCCCCCAATTTCTCTGGGAGGGACTGTTCCCTTTGCTGCCAAACTCCTTGCTTTTGGGGAGAGTTGGTGATGTGAGAGAGATTCTCCATACCCTCAACTAGGCTGTGAGTCTGTAGCAGAAGTAAACCCAGTAGGACTATTCACATACATTAGGTTACATGTATAGTGCAATGGGTATGTGATTTGTTAGTGTTAATCTGCATCTGTTACTTTTTATTGCTGCCTGGGGGCATATTTGTACAAAGAATGGCCATTTCAGCAAAGCCTATGCACTCCCTAAATGCAAATCTGAAGTCCTGCCAAGCATCTGTGGATGGGAAGTCACTCTTGTGAATAGCATGTCCCTTCCTCTCATTGTCATTTGTATTAAATTAGTGATATTACTCTAGTGCCTAGAGGCTGCAAATTAGGTTTAGGGCCTCATTCTGCTGGGTCCTGTACAGGCAAATCAGATCACACTGGCTCTGCCTTAGGGAGCCTACAATTTTGTAAACCTGCCACCCAGATGTAGTTACAAGACCTATTTGATGTGAAGGGAAGGATGAGATGAAGGAATGTCAGGGCACATTTTGTTTGCCCTTTGTACTGTGCTGTGGAGCAAGCAACCATGTTGCACTGGTCAGAGGCAATGAGAGCGAGCAAAAGGTACAGCTGGCTGATCTGTAGCACTGTCTGCACCCAGCAAAGGCCAAGCCTTCACACTGGCAGGCTGGGAGCACCTGCAAGTCCAGACACAAGGACTGTACCATCCATGGGGTGAAAGTCACTCCAGCCCTCTCAGGAGCAGCCCTCACTTCTACCATGATAAGCATGGCCCTACTGGAACCTGCTCCCTGAGAAAACAGAAGGGGACATGCTCCTTCTTACACTGGTGTGATAAAAATTCACCACCCAATCTGCTAAAGCCAAAGGCATAACTTTCAATTGTACAACATATTTTAAATCATGGCACTAAATACTGTGTTAATTCAGCAGCACTACTTTGTTTTTATTGCTACTGCCAGTTTCTTTTTGAAGCAAATATCTCAGCAGGACTTGAAGACTGCACTTTTTAATATCGGGAACACACTATTCAGTGAAAATTCTCCCGTCTTTAATTTATTTTAAACATTTCCATCTGAGGGAACATGGAATTTTCTTCTTTATTTGTCCCTAGTATACTCTGTAATGTAATGGATGATGGCTTTTATATCATGCATTGTTTATCACAAACCACAAACAAGTCAATAAAATAAATCAATATATCATGCCTTTTTTAAAATGTGAGATCTGAAGCCTAGATTTGAGAGTATACATGGTATATAATCTCCCTAACTTTCAAAAATCTGGTTTTCCTCATAGTGATTTGTGATAATGTTCTGCAAGTCCAAACAGAATTATTTCTTCCCTAAGATGTCTTCATCTTTTCCTCCTTTTTTTTTTTGTTGGAATTTTGTTTTGTTTTGCCCTTGCATACTCACTGGACTGAGACTGTTAACAATTTGACATTGATACTGACCTCGTAAAGTATTCACTCCAAGCTGTGCCTGGAAAGAAAACACTTCTATGTTGAAAAGTCAATGTGGATTTTGCAAATAAATGTAGACAAGAGAGGACAGATAACATTTTAGGTGTACCAGCTTGGCAGCATAGCTTTGATGTGCCAAACATTTCTAGCTGTGAATGATTTCCATCACAGCTCTGCAAGGAGTGCAGCGAGGAGGCTGAACAGTGTGGATTGAATGCCAGGCTGACACAAATATTAGTTGTTGCCTTTTACCCACTCTGTGAACCTGCAATGATCCCTGTGAAATGCAAAGCAAAGATTTCATCCCTCCTGGTGTAAGTAGTGAGCTTGAACTTTCTCTGAACTCAGTGTGTTGAAGTCTGGAATAGTTCAAGAGGAAAGAATGGAGGACTTGATAAAGACTAAAACTGTATAGCTTTGTGTTCTGGGTAATGCACGCAGCCAGATCTGAATGCTATTGCAGCATGAATGGCAAAATTTACATACCTGATTTGGTTTTTGCTGAGGTTCCTCTGGTTAAAGCTGTTGCTACCTGGCTAGTGCTGCAGGTCTGATATCAGGACTTACTGAGGAATCAAACATAACACTGTCAATAAATAAGGACAGCAAGAACCCTGATTTCTAAAGTTCTGGTATTTTTATTTCCTATCAGGTTCTGGCAAGAGCTGTGGAAAGAAGGAGTTGATACATGCCTGTGCTTGCTCCCACTGGTGACAAATGGCTATTATGATAATGTTATCTCTAGAGACTGACCTTAACCTGCCAAATTCACTCCATTTAACATACCTACTGTGTTAAATGTGTTTCGAGCCCTATCCCAGGACATGCCAGTTGCCTGGGACAATCTCTTGATGTCAGTGGCAGGGGGGCACTGTGTCCCAAATGCGTGTGGGAAGAACAACTGTAATGTTTATCCAGAACACACCCATTGGCAGCACCACTCAGAAACTGCTTTCCAGTCTCTCTGAGGCAGAGAAAAACCTGGCTACTTTGAACTCATAAGGGAATTACCCATTCAAAGACCCCTTTCTCAAATTAAACTTTACCTTTTCTCTCTCATTGTCCCAGACTTATTAGAATACGTTCTTTGATGGGAAATAGCGGTGCAGAGCTGGAACCTGATAGTAACTCCCATGCCCTTTCTGCTATGAAGCTTTTAAATATATAATGTTTCTCAGGAAAAAAAATCAACAAAAAATGAAAATGTATGTTTCCACAAGGCAAATCAGGGAAGGATAAAAATTTTCTAAATGCCTTTTTATTTTTTTTTTTGCCACGTGCATAAATTTTTGTAATTGAAACCCACATCTAGGAGCTCTTTGCATGGCCAAATAATTAGCTATAAATGCAATATAGCAAAACTATTTCTGTGAAGGATTATGTGTCTTCCATTCTCATTTTGACTTAACTTCCCCCGGATGCTCTTCACTCCTGCAAAGGAAACTGACTGTCTCTCTAAATTAGGACTGTTATGTTCCTTTTAGGGGATATATCAGTTCTGCTTGTCCAACCACTACCTCAAAATTCATAGACAATAACCAGTCAGAAAGAAGTATTTCTTATGATGTAAATTATAATACAGTGGCAAAAATTCTGGTGTTTAAAATTAATCATAGAACTTTATTTCATTAAATGGAAGACTTTGCAGAGCAATCCTTTTTACATCAGAATTCAGATTTGCCACTGCTTTTTTTTTGCTCTGCTCTTCTGTGAAAGTTTCATCCAAAAATATAATTTTTGATAGAGATATTTGCAACTCTGAGCACATTGGCTAATGTTCTGGATGCTAGAAGAATTAAAGACACTAAAGGAAACCAATTCTCCTTTTTTTTCAGTTCTGTGGCAGACTGAAATCCTTGAAATCCTATGAACTTTGGAGGTTTATGCCCCTCGGGACTCTAGTGGCTTTATTTCCTCAGCCATGTAAAGGCCAGTTGGGCTTAGTTAGTGGTCTCTGTACATTGGGCAATGCAGCGAGCAGTTCATCCAAACTCTCTCAGAAGACTAGGCTGGGAGGGGGTTAGGCACCTTCCTTTATGATAACAGAAGTATCACATGAATCAAACCACATCCTGGTTTAGGAAGAGTGGGAATACGAGGGCTGTGGCAGAGACCAGCACTACCCACCAGCCTGGAAGGTGCAAGGAAGAAACTGTCTAAGTTTGGTCTGACTGCAATAGGACAGCAAGGGGCTCTCCAGTTTTCCTGTTGATACTGTTTCATGGCATCTCTGGGTTGCTAAACAAAAGTAAGTAAAGGCCAGGATTTGCACATGGAAAATGTAACTGTATAAATGCAACAGAGATAAGAAATAAGCTCTTGATCAGAACTAAAGAGGTTAAAAGATTGCGGTCATAGTGCAATAAGCATGTTTGGTGTATGCTTTTCTTATGTGTCTTGGAAGCTTTATCAAATGCTGATCCATCATATTGTTAGAGCTGATCTCAGATGTGATGTAGGTCAAATGAACATTGCACATTCAGCAAAACTTCCTCGGACTGTTCCACCTCCCAGTAATAAAACATTCTTTATTGACTTCTGTAGAAGCCCAGCCTTTGTAAGAAAGAGGCATAAACAGAGAGGCTTCTCCAATTACTCCTGCATGGGCAGGAGTATTGTATGGGCATTCAGAACCCAATGAACACAGGGAAGCTAACAGGGCTTTCACAATTCACTCTGATTTTGAGTGGCTGGGATTCTTGCTCTCACTTTCCCCAATGCACAGTAACCACTGTCATGGGAAACCACTTTGCATTCCTGAATTTCAACCCCCTGGTAAACAGCAGCTTGAAACACCCCCAAGAATGGTATTACTGGCAGTGTCAGAGTCTTAGTGAGCTGAAGGGGGGTGCCTCTACATTTGATTGACTGAAAACATGATAGCATAGTGTAATCTTCCTCTCAGAAACATATCAAACTGAATGTTTTTGACAAATGACTGGTTTACAAGGCATCTCACCCCACCATCTTCTGCCACTTTCTGTGAAGAATAACACAACTCAGAAATGGTGGGGAGAGAAAGGGGATTGACTAGGTGGGGGTGGAGGGTGTGTGTGAGTATGAGGAGAACTGTCTCTGAATCAATCTCTGTTTTTAAATGGCATTTCTGAGAGCTTTGGGGCTGGGTATTTTTCACTTCTTTGATTACTTGTCTCCCTCCACTGGAACAAAAAAAANAAAAAAAAAAAAAAAAAAAAAAAAAAAAAAAAAGGAAAAAACAAAACAAAACCAAAAAGAAATCAAAAGAAAACAAAGACATTGTTGTAAGGATCTCTGGGAGGAAGGTGAATAGAAAAATAGAAAGACAGTTCTTACTGGACTCCACAGCATTTGCTCCTACCTCTCCCAGTCAGGGAGTCCAACAGCTGTCTTCATAACTACTGTCACTCAGGATTTGAATAGTTTTACATAATCTGAGTTGGAGTGGGAAATCCAAGCTTTTTGCTGGTCAAGTGGCAGGTGGGGAATTTAAGCTTTTATAATAGGACCAAAATTGCTGCTCCCACAGGGATTTTCTTCTACTGTCTATTGATTTATTATAAGCTCTAAAGTAAAGACTGAAGGATTAAAGAGGGGATGGGAGGTGATATTCTGAATGTCAGAGGGGTGAAGATGTAGAGGAAATCCAGATCTATCCAGCTGCTGTGTGCTGGCCCAGACGCATGGCCCATGTGCCCTGTTTGTGACCCCTGTGCGGAGGAGAAGTGTTTAAACTGCTGGGTCACCAGCTGACATGGGAAGAGGAGAAGCTGCTATTTTAATCATGTGACTTTGGTTTTACTTCTATTTTTTCTTTATATTTTAATATACAAATACTAGCCTAGCCTCATGTTTTTTCAGCTCTAGCCACAGTCCATGCCTTTGTCATAACTGCGTCACCTGAGAATTGACTTTTCCAAGACAGCTCAGATACTCTCCCCTGGCATGAACTTCTGGGACTCACCTGAGATCCCACAGACCTACACTCCTTTACCCCAGCTGAGGGCCTGGCACAAACCTAATGGCAATGTCTGGAACAAATCACAGTTTAGGAGATGTAGATCTAAGAGAACATCAAAGGAAGAATGGTGTACACAGCTTTATAATTATATAGGGTCAGTGTAGTGCAGGTTTTTCTGAATAGTATCTCAGTGGAAGACAGGAAAATTACTCCAGCCTTAAGCAAATACAGTAAACTAAATAGAGCTGGGATTAAAGTGAAAAATACACATTCTCTTGCTTATGTTTAGCAGACTATCCTTGCTGTTTGCATTTGTTATGACATCAAACTTCAGGTGGCGGCATGTTTACACGTTAAAGGTAATGAATCTTGATTGCAGCAGACCTACCCTTCAGCCTTCCTTTTCCTTGGTAGCACGCTGATTCCAGCCAGAACGTGCCTGGGCTTTGCTGCTCCACCACTCCCCTGGACTCCAAGGCTGGGGTGATGAACTGCTTTTACACAAAGCAAACTCTCATTCACTGGGAACAGGTACAAAGTGTCCTTTTGTGTGAACAGCTGGGAGTGCAGTAACCCATTCCTTGCCTTAACTTACTTCATTTAAGGCCCATAGTACAGGAAAAATGGAGCTGGAAAATGCCAAGCAATGTTTTCTACCTCTGCCCATTTGCTATGGAAACACTTCGCCTATGACTCGTACCACTAAACAGCATTTTTGTCTTTTTTTGTCTTCAGTGTGCACAGAGCTATTTCACAATAAAAAAGTTTTAGATCTCTTGTTACAGATAGATTATCTTTGTCTTACAAAGTTGCTGCAGAAACACTATGTCTTCTGCTTCCAGGATCCAGTCAATATCTCTAAGTATGGGTGGCAGTTTGGGAGACAACATTTGCAATATTGATCTATTTTGATCATACTTGGACAGCATGAGGAGCCTTGAAGTTTTTACTGCAGTAAGACTGCGTCTCACAAGTGCCCCTTTTGTTAGGTCAGGGCTGCCTCAAGCAAAATCCTTCTGAGAAGATGGGGAACTTTGCTTTAGTTTGGATGAACCAGTTACTGTGTGTTCTGTCTTGGTGATGTGTTGAGACGTATTTTCCATACTTCACACTTTCTTGCATGAATTAAATCCTGCCTGTAGGTCAGATCAGTGTTTCCTTCGTCTTTTCCACTCCTTTTGCAGTCATTGGGAACCACTGCTCTTCTTTTCTAACAGGCTGATACTAGAAAGAATTTGGTAGTCTGTGCTGGGATGTCACAGGCACAGCAGGAGGCAAGTCTGCTGCATGAGCAAGTTGTTCTTTGCTCCCTGGGATGAAGAAGCAGGTTGGATGGGAGTGCCCTAGAGACTGCAGTCCAGGTTCTCAGCGGCAAGCTGGATCATACAATCTTCCAGACTGGCATGTAGGAAGGCAGGGTTGAAACCAGCCCAGCACCACAAAAAGGAAGGGACCATAAATGAAATTAAAAGACAGTAAATCAAAAGAATATGCTTTTCCCAGATATGTCAGTAAATACAGGCTGACTGTGGATGTTACAGAGCTGTTTAGCACTAAATAGGAAAAAAAATAGCAGCATGTATTTTCAGAATTATTATAATTATTAGACAAAAGAAGTGAGTAATACATGTCATGTTGTAAGAGCTACTCAGCCTCTGACTACTGGAAATGAGGGTGATATTTGGGACGTGCATTTCTGTGTTGACCTGGTTCTCTCCCACTCTATGTGGCTTGTGTGTTGCTTGACACTACTAATGCTAACTGTGTTGTTCATATTGGAGTGTCTGCACCTTCTTTTTTGTCTTGCAATTATTCTTCTAACATCATTTAATATATATTACAGCCCATGGGTGGTCCTTTCCCTGATGTTATTGTTCCAGTCAAGGTCTGGGAAAAGCTGTAATTGAGTTCAGTGAGGACAAATGTCCAGTCCTAACAAGGCAAGCTGCAATTCTACAAAGAGCTGAGCTTGTGTTGGAAATAGTATTAGAGTGTACATGAGCTTTCTCTGCAACAATAATACCAAGTAAGTATAAGAAGGAAACTATCAGAAGTCAGGCAATTCTACCTCAAAAATGTTCTTCTGTCAAAGGAAAATGTTGTGCTCATTCAAATAAATGCAGTGTGTCACATAAGACACAGCAGGTACTCAGCTACCAAAATGACCTTACTGTGAGTGTGCAAGCAGGCACAGATTTCAATGGTGTGTTTCAGCTTATCATCTGCATGCAAATACAATCAGTTTAGTGTAATATATAATTTGCATAAAGTCTTATCTCTCTCAGCAAGAAATTTTGTAACTGTTTTAAAGTAGTGTGATTTGCATACCCAGAGTTTATACCCTCCTTTTCTTCATGTTGACCTTCACTTCAGTCAAAGGGAAGACACAAAATAGAAAAAATAGAAAATATTATTTTAAAGTTAATAAATACAATAACTAGAGGAGCTGGTGCAGAACTAGCACCTGCAACCAACCTTAGCAACAATCAATTTGACTTCTCCTAGAGTTATTTTGGACTCTGTTACTACTCTTTTGATGTCTGATCAGGACATTTTAAACATTGAAAGAGAATCACTCAAAAACATGGAGAAAATTTGTAGCTAACTGGTTTTGTTTAGTGATCTGCAATAGGGTGGTAACAGTAAGTTCTCCCAACTACCTTGCAGCAGAGCTGTGAGGCTTGTTCTAGATGAGGCTGCTGGGGATGTGCTGGTTCCTGGAGTTTTCAGAGCTCTTTCTGGTTTGAGTTTCAATTGAGAAAAAATTGAGAAAATTTTGTCTGGTTTAATATTAGAGAATTAATAATTATATGTTTTTCTCTCACAGTCTCCCCTGTTCCTGCAAGGATAATGGAATATACCTGTAGTACTCTATTCACAGGTGAATTTACTGGAATTAGGAAATACAGTTACTGTTATGAATACCTGCTGCAGCATGTGCTCCCAGTCACATAACTGGGAAACAGCTGTTCCTTTGGTGCCCTGATCCAGCCTTCACTGCAAATGCAAGTTAACTTTGGGCCAGGGAGAATGAGGTGTGGGATCATTCAGCAAGGTCATATGAACTTCTTGGTGGTGAAGCCTAAAGCCGACATTTATTTGGTTGGTTAATCATCATATATTGAGGTTTTCTTCCCACAAAATTGAAATAGGAGTAACTCAAGTCTTACAACTGTGTAGAAAGCATGTGTCTACTGAGATCAGCTGGCATACCAAGATGAGCTGGCATAACATCATCATGACCTACAAGCCCTCCAACCCTAGAATATCAGTACAAAGAGAAAACCACACTGAATCGTAAAATATAAGGTTGACAGAAACATCGAGGATAAATTGGGGTAACTTTTCTTGGCAAAATATATAGTTGTAATATTTTCTGTCAGAAGCATATTTTTCTAGCAGATCCTTTAACACAGAAGGAGATAGTTTGATTAGGCAAGCAGAGCAACTGACTTTGCCCTCAGAAGCTTGGACCTTTACATCTGAAGATAAAGCTAAGCTGTCCTCACCCCAACACTGCAGACTTGCTGACCAAGAGTGATCCATTTTGAAATAAAAAATAAAGATGCCCACACGTGGAAAACTAGAATCTGTTTTAGCAAGTCTGTAGTGAAAGTGAGAGTGAAAATCCAAGCACTGCATCTCTTGGTTTGGCTATAAAGACAAAGTCAATAAGACAACCAGAAGAGTATGAGTCCTCACATCATGTAAGAGCCAAAATCAATGAGCATAAGAGACAGACCTTTGGGCTTTGGCATTAGTCAGGGTTTTCAATGTTGCCAGGAGAAGCAAAAGGTTCAGGAGGGTTTGAGATCCAGGGATTTGTTGCCATTGGAAAGGGTACAGAAGTCTGAAAGCTGCACATGACAACCTCTGAATGTCCTCAGGTCCCTGAGGCAGTTCTAACATGAGGCTCACAGACGCTCGAAGTCTTGTCTAGTGTCACCATGAACACAATGCTTGCCAGGAGGCTGTGAGGCTAACAACCTTGCACAGCACCTTCTGGTTTTGGGGGACTGGTATTTTCTCATGAAATTAAGTCATCATGAAATTTTCATTCAGCTTTATGATACCTCTAATGGTATTTCACTGAATATCTGTTCTAACTTGCACAAGTAAATGTGGGTAAAAATACACCCTAACATTGATGAGGACAGTTCCAAGGGAAAGAACATTACAACAGGAAATTTTTAGGAGGACACAAACTTAGCTGCGATGGTTTCTAATATATCAGTGATTTGTAGAGAGGGGACTGAAGAAGATGTAAACTAATTCTCTGCAGTCTATCCCAGCCTTGTCCCAATGTATTTACACCTTTTCCATTTGCTCACCTGTCTGCAGGTTATATTGCTTTGTGTCAGTCACCAGAAGCTTTTATTCCTTAGGAAGTTTCTGTTTGCAATCTCTGTGCTGTCTGAATTGACAGAAATAATAGTTCATCCATCTAAAATGTTGTATTGCAGGAGTCATCTGGAAAGCCCCATACTTCCTTTGGCACTGCAAATTAAGATTCACAGTAATCATGTGGGCTGATTGCTTGTGTCGTACCACATGTGACTCATGGGTGGAAATTTACTATCAGATATGTAGGAATGATGCAAACCAGGAGCCTTTACTCTTCTCTCATACATTAAATTTCACAATATTAGAAAAACATTCCTTTTACAGGAATAACCACATTAAACCTACTTTTTGATTTAAAAATAAAATGAGAAATGTAGTAAGGATTTTTTTGGCCATGTAGTAGCCGAGAAGAAGGGAAGTAGCCTTGGTAGAAATTAACTTCTGAAACACTAGCCCTTCCAGTGAGGAACTGGCTCTTATCTTCTACAGAAGATATTAACAGGAATTAAAATAATGTAACTCTGAAGGAATGATCACTACATTTTTTTTGCAAGAAGTATTTAGCATGATT